>CM076570.1:1350924879-1351202688 GCA_034641835.2 Pinus albicaulis | reverse complement strand
ATTTCATGACTCTCTGATCAAGAAAAAGAAATTTCATGCAGGCAACTGGGCACTTCTCTACAATTCCAGGTTTCAAGACTTCCCTGGTAAATTGCAGACTAGGTGGTTAGGTCCCTATGAAATAAAGGAAGTACATGATAATGGCACTCTTACGTTGACCACCATTGATGGGTCTGATTGTTCCTTTAAAGAAAATGGGCATCGAGTGCACCTCTACCAAAGACCACTCACAAGAGAATCGTTTTGTCAACATAGATGCAAGGAATCCACCATGAAAATTTTAGTTGTAGAAGATAATCCTTCGGCAACTTCCTCTTTGTAAAATACATTTATTTTTCTCTCTAAAAATAAAATAAAATTGTAAATAGGATTGCTGATTCAATTTGTTTTTTTTTTTTTCTGCCTATTTTTCTGTTCCATCTTCGGGACATCAGTTTTTGGTTTTGTTGTTCCATCTTTGGAATAGCAGTTTTTGGTTTTTTTGTTCCATCTTCGGAACAACACTTTTTGGTTTTGTTGTTCCATCTTCGGAACAACACTTTTTGGTTTTGTTGTTCCTTCAGAACATCACTTTTTGGTTTTTGGTCTTCCTGTTCCATCTTCGGAACAACACTTTTTGGTTTTTCTGTTCCATCTTCAGAACAACACTTTTTCATTTTGCTCTTCCATCTTCTGAACAACACTTTTTGGTTTTTGGTGTTCCATCTTCGAAACAACACTTTTTGATTTTGCTATTCCATCTTCGAAACAAAACTTTTCGATTTTGCTGTTCCATCTTCGGAACAACACTTTTTAATCTTTTTGTTCCATCTTGGGAAGAACACTTTTTGGTTTTGTTGTTCCATCTTCAGAACAACACTTTTTTATTTTGTTGTTCCATCTTTGGAACAACACTCTCTTTTGTTTTTTCTGTTCCAATTTTGGAACAACACTTCTATTTCTTGTATAATTTTTGTGTGTTCTAAATAACACCTTTTTATATATTTCACAAACACCTCTTTTCTCTCACTGACTTATTCCTAGCTCATTGCAGCCTTATTTCTTTGATTTATTTTATCACTTGAAGTATAGCACCTTCATGCAGATAAGAATTATGGAGTTTATTAAAGCAGGTGAATATTTTTAAAGTTATGATCTTTGAAAAAGACAGCTTCTTGATGATAGACTTAAAACAATTGGAAGGACACAATTATTTATATTTCACTTTACTATACTAATTTCTACTGTATATGATATTGATTGATCATCTTTACCATGCTGGTTCTGCTCTTCTTGGTTATAATTCTCTCTGTCTATTATCAATGGGATTATGGGTATAATTTTTCTTATTATTGACATGTTTCAACTTCTTACACCATCCCTACTCTTAAGGAGTACTGAGCCTCCCTCTATTTATCATAAAAATATGTAATAAAAACTAAAATTTATCTACAGATAGAGGATAGGGGGTCTCATTAAGAGCCGCCCTACCATGTTCATAAGGAGGTAGCAATGTGACATTCCCACCATGGCCACGACACTAGGGTTATGATCCATTGGATGGCTAAAACATCCTTGGAACAGGAGGTCTCATCACAAGTTGACCTGCTCACTTTTGCTACTTTCCAGTGAATGGCAGTATGGTTATCTGGTTACCACGCCAGCACACGGGTCTCTTCTGTAGATATAGCAATGAAAATTTTCAACTATAAATTGAGGATCCTGGCTCACATGGGTTAAAAATCAACTCTGTCGAGGCTATGGATGCCTGTTGGCAGCAGAAGCTCTGCTTATGGTATTGAAGTTCTATTTCCTTAATCAATAATTCTTATAATACCCTCTTCCCATTTATCTTTTTTATCCGAGAGATTATTTCCTTTAAACATTTCCCTACTTTGAACCTTTATGCATGCATTCATGTTTTTATTCAATCATATCATGTACAGCCAGATTATCATCAGCAAAGCCTCTTTTTATACATATTGTTGTCCTCTTTCCTTATTATATAACTTATCATCAACCACACCATCTTATCTCTTATCATTTACTATGATTATACACCATGCTTTCACTCTATACATCTCTCTTATTGTCGCGTAATTTATTTACGTACTCTGTACCCTTCATCCTTATATCCTGCTGTTGGATTAGCCATTCCATGTTTATTCGGTCATAGGAAACCTCTAATTTCAAAGGGGGGAGAGAACTTCCATTACACGAGGCATGCATTGTCATTATTTCATTGATTGATAAGATATTCCATGATCACATGGTATGTGGAAATTTATAACACAATTAATATCCACTGCACTTAGCTATTACAACAACTTGTTGTTCTATCACTCTAAGTATTGCTGCATTTTTCAGTATTGCTATGTTTTTCAATATTGCTGTGCTTTTTTATTATTTCTAAATTTCTCTATTTCAATCATCCTTTGTAATAGTATGAAGAATTCAAGGATTATGGGTGGAAAGATAGTGCGCCATGAACCTTTAGTATTAGATGTCTCCGACAGAGCCAGGGAAATTATGATCTGTGCATGGTCGATATCCTCTCTCACAAGATTTCAGCCCTTGAATGAGGAAATTGCCATTGAATTTCTACAGCGTCTGTAGAATGGGGAATCCATGGTGAAAGGTAGAAGAATTACAGTCACAGATGTTGTAATAGCTGAAGTCTTGGGGTTTCCAGTAGAAGGAAATATATGGTCACGAAAGCATGTATCGCTACAAGACGTGGTGGAAACTTTCAAAGATGAAGGTGAACAAGTAGTCAAGAAAGGAAAAGGCATCCAACCATATTCTCTACCAGAACCATGGAAAGAATTAGCAAGAACTAACCAAAGATACATTACCTGCGATGGATGGCGAGATATGGTAAGACCACGCCAACTTAAAATATTAGCTGTCTTGAAACAAAAAATCACTGTTAATCTGCCATCTCTTTTGAATTATTTTCTGCATGATACTTCTGTTAGAATACGATGGGCCAGACACCCAAAAACTGTAGTAAGTCACCATGTATTGATTAGACTAATCATCAGTCATAGCCTGGTTCAATAAAACTTAACTTGGGATGATTTCATGACGGCCCTAGACAGCATGCAAAACCCTGTAATACAAAATCCCGAAACTGCGAAGACAAGACAAAAGAACCCTGTTCCGAAAAGAAAAAGGCCTTCCCATTCAAAGGTTGAACCCCATAAACGCAGAAGGTCTGTAATAATTGAAATAGCCCAGAGGATGTTTGAAAATATTCGAGATGAAAGAAATCAACCTGCGGAGACAGTCAGTCCAGTTAGGATAAGAGATTCTGAATCTAAAGAAGAGGCACCCAATTCCACATCAGAACCCGAAGAAGAGGAACTCAATTCCGCATTAGAGCTTGAAGAAGAGGCCAATTCAGAACAAGAACAAGAACAAAATTATAATAATGAACTAGAAAGTGAAGCAGGATTGGATGATCCTTTGGAATTTTTCGAGACAGGGATAGCCAAGGTCCTGGCAAATATTAATGTATATATGCAACCTGGAGGACCACTTGGTCCCAACATAATGGAAACACAAGTCCTAGAGAATTCCGGGCATATAGAAACACTTCCATCTCCAGAGGCTGCGAACACGGAAATTGTTCAGGAATCCGACAACCAGTCTGGTGACACGATTTTGTTGGAACACAGCCATGAGGACCAGTAGAAGTCTGCAGACACAGAAATTAGTCACGAGGCTAACAATCAGTCAAGCGATACAGTTATTTTGGAACACAGCCCTGATGACCAACAAGAAACTCTATAAACTATTGATAAACCTGTTAGTGGAGCGGACGCTCCTCGAAAGAGCCAAGTAGCTAGAGAAAAACTTAAGAAGCTGCAAGAACAATACCTGAACCTCCATAAGACAGTCAGAAGGCTACGACGAGAAGTTAAAAAATGTAAGACTCATAATACCGCTCCCAAGGTAACTTCTGTAGCCACACAAACAAGAATATATGAGAATAAATTAGTATAAATTCAAACCGAACTCGCTCCAACTCGAACAATAGCCACCTAGGTTAATTTTCATAAAAAAATGGTAAATGCGACTGTTCAAACGAAGGGTTGGTCCTCCCACAATAAGGAAACAAATACTGAAAAGGTATTCTCTCATAGCATCGACACTCAGACAAAAGGGCAATCCAAGGGCTTATTGTCAAGGAATGACCCTATTATTTTAAAAATTCAAGAAGAACTAACGCAAGCCCAACTTGCTTTAGAAAAACATCAACAACAGACAGTATCCCTGCAAAAATACCAGGAATTACAAAAACAATTGAGGGAATTATATCTAGTAGAGAATGAGGCTTTTGATAAGGCTAGATAGGAAGAAGAAAAAATGAATAGAATGCAAACTAAGCTGAACAACGTCAGGAATCAGTTCGACATCATTTGTTTATTATATTCGGATATCTTGACTTGTCGATCTCTTACTACGAACTATGCCTTGTTTTTATTAGAATAATATTTATTGTTAAAAATCAAAGTTGTTAGAGCCGTCAAGCCAATTAAGCTGAAAATGATGGAGGATTTTATAAATTGTTGTAAGACACGTGGAGTAAAGGTCCAAAGGCTTCTTTGTGAATTTTATTTGCATAATATCATATTAGATGAAGAAGTGGATGTGAATCCTATCCCTTTTATTGGAGATGTTCAATTCCAGGCTTTTATCTCTTTTGCAGTCAACCAACTCAAGTGGTTGAAGGCTTAGAATTCGTTCGAAAGACAGGAACACAACTTAGATATTTGTGTAAGAAGTGAACCTACTCACCCTTTGCAATTTTTTGCTAAGCATAAAATAGTGATGACATAGGAGGGCGTGACTAAGAGTTTAGAGCCCATAGATAAGGAACTTGTGCTGGAAGGAACAACATATTTCCTCTCCATTCAAGAAAGATCCCTAGTTGCATCCAAAATGAGAGGGATGGTTTCAAGCAACAATGTTAAAGATAGAGAACCATTTAATTATGGAAATTTAAAAGCTGCTACGAGGTGGTTAGTCCCATACGGTAGCTTTATCTTAAGAGGAGGACCTTATCGGGTGGGATGTCACTTTAGAAGCCCCATTATTTGGTATCTTCCTGAAAGGTATCATCCTGACTATGAGTTACTTGAAGGATAAGAAGCAGCAACCTTTGCAAACTTGGCACGACATCATGGTCTCAGGCCTATTACAGACAGACCTTCTCCAGCCTACTCTTTAACTTCTTTGCATCATAATTATTTATTTTTCAAGAGGACATGAAAAAAGGTAAGCATGGGAGTATGTTGAGCCTTGCAATAGGTATGTATTTACTCTTGATTACTGTCCTTTTTCCTCTTCCTTATCCATCTTGTGCCATGATATAATAATATAATGAAATTATTGTGATGAAGAATGAATGAAAAATTATCCTAATACGATTTAACCATCCAAAACAATTCTCGTTGATTTTTATGCTGAAAATAACAGAAGGAACAACAGGACTTAATCATGGCAAAGAGGATGCATTAAATATGGTTGAATTGAAGATAAATCAGTAAGGATAGCGTAGGGATAAAAGAACCATCAGAGAATGGAATTTTGTCGTGGATCCCTAAGGATCTCTTGATCCTGAGGGATCAGACTTATCATTCCCTTTTAACTATAAAAGGATAGGGAGAGCTAGTTCTCGGAGATCATGAACGATGTATCTTTCAATTATGTATCATTTGTAATTGTAATTCATAGAACGAAGTTCTGAATGACAAGATCGTATTGTAATGTTAATTGACTGTGACGATTAATATATAATTCATGCTGCTATTTATTCAACTATTCAAGAGTAGCTAAGAAGTATTCGACAGTGGCTAAGGGCCCGATCTCTGGTGAATTTTTCTACTGTTCTCTATGTTATACTTTTCTATTTATTGCAAGCATATTCTTCTTTTCCGCTTTACAGTTGCAGTGCCTTTCATAATTTGCATTTCTGGTGTTAAATTCCATTGAATACACATTTCCAATTTATTTCCATTGAATATGCGTTCCAATTTATTTCCTTAAGGAATTAGTCGTTAGTTAAAATAATTGGTTTTGATTGATTAAAGCGTAGACAATTATTTATAATCCTTTCCATATATTCAATAGTTTAGATCCAGCTGAAAGAGCTCAGTTAATGCTTCAGTGTTCTCGGTTGATTGTCATTTGAATTAGTTGAATTAAGAATTAATTACAGTTTTGGGTTCTAATGTGTAGATGAATCACTTCCTTTCCAAGCTTCAAGATTTATGATTGCATCTATATGAATGATTGACTTTAGCATTACTCTTTGTATGAATAGTTTGCACATATTGTATACACACTTGAGATAAAAGGACTTACCCTAGTTGATAATTAATGTGAGGCAATTAGGAGTTTTTAAAGACACCTGTTAGCACCCAACAACTGTGTTTCTGATACAGAGTTTTTGTCCAATATTTCTATTCTTCAATAGAGCATTTTTCCAAGAAATTTAGTGCAAGTTTTTGTTTCTGCATTTGGGCCTATATTGTCATTGTTATTTAATATCTTTTCCCTTTATGTTAGTAGGTTGTTTTGGAATTGGGAAATGTGATCAGTGGCTCACACAAATGAAGAGATCTAGTTCTCATCCATGGTGCCCTGATGCCACTCCTTGCTCAACTAAATGAGCACGCTAAGCTTTCTATGTTGAGAAATTCCACTTGGACCTTGTCTAATTTCTATCGAGGCAAGCCACAACCTGCATTTGAACAGGTAGGGAATTTCTATTGTTGATTTTTTAAGTAACTTTTCCTTCTTAGTTCTATCAATTTGTTATCCTTGGCCATAGAAATACATTTTGCAGGGCTGAAATTTTCATGAACCATTTTCTTGCAGACAAAGCCGACTCTACCAGCACTCGAGCGTCTAATTCATTCAAATGATGAAGAAGTCTTAATAGATGCTTGTTGGGCTATGTCTTATCTTTCTGATGGAACAAATGATAAAATTCAATTTGTGATTCATGTTGGTGTTTGTCAAATATTGGTTTAGCTTCTACTGTAAGCATAAATATTGAAAATTTGATGAACATTTTTGAGCTTCTACCTATTATTAATGTTGTAGATAGGTGTATTTCATGTAAGAATATTAATGTTATGGTTAATAATGTGTTCTATTAGTTCCAAATTTATGTTCTTAGATAAAGTTTAGAGATTGATCAGAGATATTATTTTGCTAAATGCATTTTAAAATTTCAATTCTACATGTTTTGTGTCTATAGTCATCCATCTCCATATGTTCTTATACCTGCCCTCCATATTGTGGGAAATATTGTAACTGGAGAAGATGTACAGACTTAGGTATATCTAGTCTCTATTGGCATCTGGTTTGAAACTTGAAATATTTCAATTCAATTTATGGTGTACACATCCATGTGGAGATTTCATTAGTCTTATAGAATTTATACAATCACACATAAAGTAAATGTTTCAGTGAGTTCTTTAGGATAGAGTGAATACTTGTGTTTTATTTGTTAGATTATGTTCTTAAGTAATTTTGTGGGGATGTATGTTGCCTCAGTACATTATCAACAATCAAGCACTTCCCTGCCTCTTGGCACTGTTGACCCATAGTCATAAGAAAAGTATCAAGAAGGAAGCATGCTGGACCATCTCAAACATAACTGCAGGAAACAAAGATAAAATACAGGTTCCTTAGCTACTTCTTTATAGATTAAGAATGAAACTTCATTGAATGTATTATTCCTTGTAAAATGTTGTTTAAGTTCATATATCCTAATTTTGGATTGGTTTATAGGCTGTGATTGACGTAAACATTATTCCTCCTCTTGTACAATTGCTGCAAACTGCTGAGTTTGATATCAAGAAAGAAGCATCATGGACTATATCTAATGCTACTTCTGGTGGTACACATGATCAAATCAAGTATGTATTTAATGAATATATACAATCAACACAAGAATTTTGCTAAAATGGGTTGTCTAGTAATGAATAAAGAGTTCAACTTACAAGATGTAATGTAATGAGATGTGTTTGCTGATAATAGTCAGTGTAATGTAGATGTTCAAGAATTTGTGTCAGTTGATACAATGAGACAAACTACTAATTCTTGATTTTGGTTGCAGATATCTTGTGAATCAAGAATGAATTAAGCCTCTATGTGATATTCTAGTATATCTAGACCCAACAATTGTAACTGTTTGTATTGAAGGGATAGAGAATATTTTGAAAGTTGGGGAGGTAGAGAAGGATCTGGGGAACATTGGAGGTGTAAATCTCTATGCAAAATATATTGATGATGTTGAAGGACTTGAGAATATTGAGAACCTGTAAACTCATGACAATAATGAAATTTATAGGAAGGTAGTAAATATTCTTTAAACTTATTGGCTGGAAGATGATGAAGATGACCAAATGTTACCTGCCACTCGAGATGCTGCACAACCAACATTCAATTTTGGGGCAAATCAGCCAAAAATTCCTTCTGGTGGATTCACCTTTGGTTGAAAAGGTATACTTGTGTTTTACCGCTATAACATTGGTTCAATTGTTGGTTTTCTTTTCAGTATTACTTTGCTTTAACATACATACTACTACTATATTTCAGGAATTTCAGCTATTGCAACCCAGGGGGCAATGTTGTGGGTGTTTGAAAGAAGATGTTCCAATTCCTTATAACTACACTATAGTGAGTCGTATATAGCAAATGCATGGTTTTTGGATGTTACTGGTGGCAGGAAACTTTTGTTGGTATGCCATGCTATCACATAGTTGGCTTGGTGGTACAGTTTCCATGCTATACTAGTAAGTTGGTCTTTGTCCATAATTCATAAAATTGCAAAGTTAGATAAATGGACTCTTATCCGATGAGACTTCTGACCTTTAAATCTCAATGCTTGAGCTTATTGATATGTTGCCAAATTGAGTGCCAACTTCTGGGTGTTTCGACGGAAGCAGTTTAATGGGTCATTAAGGTTCATGGTCATACTAATTGCCTGGTCATCAAGGTTCATCCCGTTGTCCCCTTCTCTTTCTTGTGACAAAATTTGGATGACCCAGAGTTTTGATTGGATTTCCACTTTCAAGTGATTCCTTGTGACCCTTTTCTTTTTCTCCCTCTCTTTCTCGTGCTAAACTGTGGACGAGAATAGAGAAAATTGTCTCTTGGAAGTCTAATAGGATTTCCTCATATGGTACATTCTGTGTGTCAGACCCCTCCTGTTGCCAGTGGTCATAATATTTTGGAAGTTGAAAATTTTATTGAATTATTTTATTCACTTGCAATATTTGTCTCTAGAATTGGAGATTGTTTTGCTATGTATTTTTTTAGAATTCTATTGTTAATGAATTTAGAGGTATTCTATCAATGTTTTTATATGTTTGGATAAAATAAGCTCGTTTTGAGATCATGTTGGGATTGTTGTATAAAATATGTCTATGCATCTGAATGGATCTACTTGGTGCGTAACATTCTAATGTGTTTCACAAACAGTCTGCAGACATTTTGATAATGGATTTCGATTGATGTTGCATTACTTTTATAACTTTGAACGTTTGTTAGAGTTGACTATTGGTTTTATCTTTAAACATTTGTTACTGAAAATTTATTTCTTTTTTTTGTCGATTGATGAGAAGTTTTATAACTAAATGTAGTAGTTTGTTTTCAATAACCGTAATGATGACAATGTTGGTTTGATTGAATATGAAATTTTATTGCTTTAGTGTATTATTTTGAAAGCAAAATTTGTTCTTAATCTAGTTATTATTACGTAGTTGGGCTCTTGTTCTAATTTGATTTGAACTTATTGATAAGAAAATTCAACCTAGGAATAGTTTTGAAATTATTTATCTGTATGTTTCATTTATGGAAACTATTTCATTTTAATGTCTTAAGAAAATATTTAATCAAGTGAATCAAGAATCATCTATGATATGCCCTCTGCAATTATCAAATCATTTCTTTTTTCTATTGCATCTTCAAAAAAATTTACTTGTCTTTCTAGAATATGAACGTTTAATTGTGTTAAATGAATTATTTAGGGTGAGATAGTATTTTACTAGAAAGTGAAAAATTAGTGTTTCAGTTTTAGTGCCTAGGAGAAGATACAATATTTGTGCTCAAAATAATCATTATTAATCTTTTGATAGTATATTTGCAGTAGGTACTGCCAGTAATTCACTACAATGGTTGTCCTATATAGGATTATTTTTCTCTTCTATGGGCATTCTTATTGCAGCATGTGTCTTTGAATCTCATTCCAAATATGTATTGATTTGAGCCTGGACTGCTGGAAAGGATTTGTAGTGAACCACCAAATCAGTGTTTTGTAGTGAACCAATTTTATCATTTTAATCAAACTAATACCTTATCAAGTGTTGGTTATGCTCAATATTTCTTAATATTACCGTTCTTAATTTTCACGAAGGACAAAAACCTTTAACTTTTATATTTCAACAAGGATAACAAATGGACCCAATTTTGTTAATTTCTTCCCACATCATTTTGGTTCTCATCAGAATATCCCACATCGTTCTGGTTCTCATCAGAAAATACCTTGCTTATGGGAGTTATTTTTCTTTGGTTGGTATCTTTGGATTTGTGTCAAATATGTGTAATTATCCTTCATTTTGTTGGTTGGAACTGTTCGTGGAATTTGTATCACATTTAATTACACTTCATTATGCAATTTTTCTAAATGTAGAAATAAAATCCCTTGATATTCGAACAAATTTTTCATTTCATTTTGTATGTAAATGCAAAACTCCCTTGATATTCTTCTTGGAAGAACTAATTTTCCATGGATAAGCTTTTTCAAAATCTTATCTAAATGACAGGATCTATGATACAATGGAGATCATTTGCCTCTAGGTAGGGATACTATAATTATATCTTTTGAAATTCTACATTGAATACATTTTGATTACTGAAAAGTATTTTTTTATAATAAAAAACAAAATACTACAAACCTGTCCAAATCCACTTATTAAGTTTTCCAAATGTCGATCAACCAAAAAATATTTATATTGAAACAAGCACCCTAGGGTATCCATATTCGTGACTCAACGAGTGCACCTTAGCATCGTGGTGTAAAAGGTTTTTGAGAAACTAAAAAAATAATAAGATCAACGAGTTTACAAAATCCACCTTAGCATGTTGGAAAAGACTCATAAATTAACATTCTTGGTGAATTTTGGGTGGGTTGTCATCTATTTTGAGGGCCAAATACATTAATTATTGGTTTATATATGTACATGAATATTTTTATTTTTATCTTTTCTACTATAAGGTGTTTTGTAGCAACTCAGAAAGTCTAAGGTGTTTGGTAGCAACTCAGACAATTAACATTCTCCCTCGGTGGAGGAGTTTTGTAGCCAACTCAGAAAGTTAACATTGTCCCTCGGTGAGTCTTGTTATTTTTATCTTTTCTACTATAAGGTGTTTTGTAGCAACTCAAAAAGTCTAAGGTGTTTGGTAGCAACTCAGAAAGTTAACACTCTCCCTCAGTGGGGGTGTTTGGTAGCAACTCAGAAAGTTAACACACCCTCAGTGGATTGTGGATGCATTGTGACCTATATTGAAGGGGTTGGCCAAATGAAGTAGATTAAATTCTTCCACCATCTTGTCTGAGTTATTTGACAGTTCATAGGAGGATGAAATTATGTATTCCTCAGATATAGATGAAGAAACAAAAAAATATTATTTTGATGGAATAGATGGAATTTTTTCTTATCTACAAGATTCTTTGTGGCTGTTGGATAGAGGTGTTGAAGAAATGTTGGAAAGTGATGAAGAGGACACAATGGATTCTGAAAGCAATGATGAAGAAATTTGTGAGGATCTTGATGATGAACAAGCTATGTCTGGAATTATACCCTCAAAAATTAGTTCACAGAAAGGACGGTCTACAAAGCCTATTAGAAATGAAGACTCTAATATTAATCTGGAGTAGCTCAGGGAAGCTCTACCATTCAATGAAGAGGTTGGCTTAAGTCCAACAACAAACGCTTAGGATCATTCTAAAGGGGGGTTTCAAAAAGGTCATATAGATGGGACACGGTCAGCTAATAATCATCATGATAATGTTGAACAACGTTTTGAGAATATTTTGCATTCAAAGGATTTCAGAGCCCCTTCAAATAAAAATTTGTTGTACTGATAATGGAAGAGTCCAAATAACTCAATGTTTATAATTCTTCTTTCACCTTCTCAAATGATAGTTTGTGTATCAATGGAAAATTAATTACCCTCAACTCAATCAACTAGGCTAACAATCCAAGAGAAGGAAACACAATTTTAGTTCCTTACATTTTATGAATATGAAATTCCTTCAAGTTCTTTAAGTCACCCAATGAAGCTAATAAGTATTTCAATTCCCTACATATATAAGTTGCAATTTCTTCAATTTATTAACTTACATATGGAAACGTGTCTAGCAAAGGGCCTACATCCAAAGCTTCTAAATTGTTTAACTCTCCAATTTCACTTGACAGTTATTTTAAATTTTACCTCTCATATTTAACATTTTAAGTGACCTATGATATGTCGCCGATGGAGGGAACACTTCATTTTCCTACTGTGAGAGAGATTTACATAGTCAAGTATTCTTGCTTGCATTGTGTATACTATATGTCCACCTGCTATCAAATATCTTTTAGGTTCAACATGAGTACCTTATTTGACCTTTCCATCAAAATAACAATTATTTACTATTTTTGTGGAAGCTCAGATGGAGTCTAGTTTCCCGAGTTGAAAAAAAATTCAAAATATGCGTCGTATGTTTGTCATCAAGAGAATAATTTCAAGTGTTATTCTAGCACTAATGAAAATTAATTTTGTAATATTTCTCCACCAAGATATATAGATTCCAATCAATGATCTAATATTTCATAAGGGGCAAGTGATCTGTTTTGGAAAATGTCGGTTTAAATGTTTTGTTGCTTATCAATATCCTTGGTTGTTGATAATTTGCTTTAAATTTAATTTTAACTTTTATTTAACCCTTCTCATTAGGAATATAGAAATGACAAATCAAACACTTGTAGCAAACAAGGTTCTCCAAAGATCATGTTCATAACTTTAGATTCAAATGAATCAAGGGTGAAGGGCCATACACATATATGCAAAATATGTGGCAAGAATTTTAATTGTTATTGCCATTATGTAGATCATATTTTTGCACATGCTATCACATCACCTAGACAGAGAGGAATATCGGGAGTTGGAGGTAAAATACATAATTCATCACTACTCAAAAACAAATAAGATAAGGATGATAAAGTTATTTCCAATGGAAATTTCCATACCACAAATGTCAACGAATTAGACAATCCAAATAATATTAAGAGAAAAGTTGAAATACCAAGTGTAAGTGCTAATTTTTGGTTAACATGTTCTTTATTAGGTAAATGACTTCAATGATCCACATCAGCCCAAGTTCAATTTCATTTCTTTCATTAAAAATAACATAATCCATGAACATTAAAAAATAGATTTTCCTTACTACAAGGAGATGGAAAAATAAAAGTAGGAGACCTCCATCGTGAGAAGAGACAATAATGAAGAGATTAGCCACATCAAATCTAAAGTAATGAAGAGATGCAAATATGATGACATTTGATATCAAAACTAAAGTAACAATACACTAATATACATGTAATTAAATATTTATTCATCACCATCATATCCATGCAAAAAAAGGGGCGAGTTAAGATCATCTAGGAGTAAACATCATGGACACATTAAAGCATGATATCATAGACACATTAAATCACCATAACATAATTATCTAGCACCACACCCTTATCCAGTAGATCATAATATATTGTTTGTACCAACACACATCTAACCATCCACATGTCCATTTATTTGAAAGGAGTCCACAATATAGTCTTAAACTATAGAAAGTCCAATGCATTGTAGCAATTATATGTTCTAACCCTAGAATCAAAGTTCATTGTTCATCTTGAACAATGTGTTCCACTTATATGAAATGTGCTAATGGCAAATTTTCTAGAATGGCATCATGATCATCTATTGATAACCTCCATTGTCGTTGTTTATTTATACTCTTCACTTGCTTCAACTTCAGCCGAGTTGCTATGACCAAGTGACTATATTGGGCATGAATAACCTCTCGCTGGTAATCTTGAAAAATAATATGATCTTTACATTTATTTACTTCTTCAAAGAAATGTCCCATTAACACCATTGAACCAACACGGTATGTATAATTTGATGGATCATTATACCCTTGAAAAAACATAGATTTAGACATAGTGCATTGTAATAAATAATAATACACTTTTTCTTGATTATTTTTTGGTGTAGTGACAGTGAAGAAATCACCTTCTCTAACCATATCAGAAACAAAATCATAATAATTGTCAATCAAAACCACCTCATTTTCCATTTCTTTGTCAGTCACATTTCTAAATGGGGGAAATGGTGTCAATTCTTCGTGTTTCCATGGTTTAACAAATTTCTCAATTTGGTTTCCACAGTCATCGACGGACCCTTTTTTATCAATAAATGCAGAACAAAAGCAAGAGAACTTTTGTTTCTCAATGAAATGAATATTTGTCATGTTCTTACTCCTAATTGACTGTAAACTTCTTGTTTGAGGGATTCCAAGGCCATTAAATGGCAATGATCTATCAACATCACCCATTGCAATATTCCAAAAGTACCTGCTTGAGAAAAACACACACATGTATGAGTCAAATTTTGAACAATATTTAATATTTTTTTGATAACAAAATAGGCACACATGTATACACATATATCTCTATACATTTATAATATATTGTTAGCTAAATGTGTACGCTTACCTATGCACATCGGCCATCCTTGGGTTCCATACATGACTTAATTAAATTGCCTTTACAACAATTAACAACATCAAAAGAATTTGCAAGCCAAGAACCTGAGTGATTCAATTTGTAACATCTCTTAGTTACACATTTTTTTTTCCCATAAGAATTATTTAAATATCATATCTCCTGGTGTTGTGAAACTTTTTTTTTCTAAAACAAAAGATTTATAATTTGCTAAGAATAATATTAAATAATATTTGAATTATTATTTCCCTTAGCTTACCTCCTAATATATTTTCATAAGAGGTCAATTACATCTTTATATAAGTGATGGATTTCATTTGCAATGTATAAAACATTAACATCATCCTTTCTATATAAGTATACCCTTCACTTATATATAATTATATCCTTCACTTGTATAAAATTTTACCCTTCACTTATATATAATTATACTTTTCATTATATATAACTATACCTTTCAATTATATATATCCATACCTTTCACTTACATACATATAAGTTTTAATTATCGAATTTGTGATTCGAATTTCTTGAAATAATACTTAAAACCCACATTGGAATATTGTATCACCCATATGTATGAATGGAGACTATCCATACGCATTGGGTTTCATAAAATGCTAATAATTAACCCTTATCAAATTCGATTTATAATGATGCATATCAGGTTGTGATATGGTAGCTATGCATTTAATATGGATTTGACTTATTCGTATCATAGCATGTATGGTTAAACCTTGGTTATATAATTTAACTCGAATTTCTCCTTTTTGTGAATTTGATATGAAAATTACCACATATACATTTGTACTTTGGATTGGAATCACATCATGAATCAACAGGAAGTACACGTGGTTTAATGGTTATCAACCATACTCCACGCAATATGTACCAATTCATTAACTCTTCAGTTTTTTTTCAGATTCTTATGAGTTGTTAATTGTTTCATTCCCCAAGACGGACTTGCGAACCCTACCTACCTCTCCAATCGTGTGCCAAGTGGATGGTTATGATCTTCGGAGCATGGTTAGGGTTTTTTGGTCAGTCATATTTAATGTCTTCATTCAGAACTATCTCATTCTTTCAGATTCATTTCTACGATTTTCTATTCATTTGAAGAACAGAGTTACACCATGGCTTACCTGAGCCAAGGTTGAAAGAATTAGAGTTCAAGGTTTTCACTGTATATTACGTTGGAATGCTATCAGGTAATTGTAAGGTTTCCTTGCGCTTTTTATTTGGTTAAGTCAATTCGATTTTTACTCTAACTTCTTCGTGATTTCTCCTCGGCTATTGCATCTTCATATGCATTGGCCCTCATTTACAGAGATGTGTTAGCTCTCATTATAGAGATGTGTTAGCTCTCATTACAGAGATGCTTTTTATTCTATTATACTTATATGTTGCAACAAATAATTGGATACGGCTATAACATTTGACTTGTATTTTACCATGAATTTTTAGGACTCGATTTAATTCATTTGAATGGTATGTCAACAACATTTGGTTCTGGTTTCTTCCACCTCTCAAATCATTTAGGTATATGAATATGTTTTCTCATGAGGTTTTAATAATATTATCGTTTTCTATTTCCAGCTTACTCACGTTTAAATTTCGATTGGATTCATAGCAACACACACACACACACACACACACATATATATATAGATATATATAACTTTGTTTATGTCTTCCACAAAATTTACACAGTATCAACATTGAATCTTTCTCTGTGTCGAGGTAATAGTCTTCGTCTTTTCCCATTTTTCTTTTTTAAATTATTGAAACTATATATGATGTTTTTTCCTTCTAGTTTCTCAAAAAATTCATTTCGTCTTCTTCTTAATGATGTACAGGTACCCAGGCTTCACCCTGGTTTCATCATTTGCTTACCAAATGATATTTTCCATCTCGTTTTAAGCTTAAATACCAGTTGCTCTTGTTTACAGGTCGGTACTGGCATTTCGTTTTCTTCTGGTTAACAATATATTTGCCACCAAAACCTATTTTTCTTACCATTTTATCTCAGAAATTCATATTCGTAGATAAAATATTTTGTTTTTATATGTAATGAGTTATAACTCCAAAATGGGATTCAGACATTTTAATGGTGACTCATATTGAGTCCTTGTTTCAATTGACAGATATATATATATATATATGTTTATATATATTAAGTAGAAAAGTTCATTTTTATCTTATGTTAATTTAAAATATTCTTCATAATTTAATTTTCTAATATGAGTTGAATGATTAGGCTTTTCATTCATAGAAAATCATATATGCAATCTGCATAATATTAATACACTCATTAATAATAATGATTTCTCTGTTCTTCCATAGATACTGCATTCTATATTTCTGCTTGTATTTACAATTGTCAACTATCTTAAGTTTTCCCTCTGTAATGTAGCAAATCTGCTTACCATATAAATGCATGAATTCTATGTTCCTATAATTTTCTTTACAAATGTAGAGTATCACTTCAGTATCCTTTATCCTTTCTAGTATTTCTGCATAAAATTTAAAGTGACTGTTCTAAAATGTATAATATATACATAAGGCCTTTTCTATATACCCTCTGTTGTTCGTTTAATTACATAAAATGTAAACCGAACTTCTAATACATTAATTACAGGCAGTCACCTCTATATTATGCACTAGACTTTAAGTTTTATACATCTCTGTATTTTTCTTTTCTAATAATTTTAGTTACGCAGCCACCTTCCTTTATTAGTATATATCAGGAAATTAAATAATACCTAACAGAATGAAATCATGTCATAATATATTGTTACTTTTTTTTAACTAGAAGGATTTACTTGATTAGTATCTAAATGATTTTATTTTCTCACATATCTTTCCCAAAAGTTATGCTTCAACATTTTATTATACTTTAATTAGTTATGTAAGGGATTTCACTTAACTACTAGATTTATCTTTCAATAGAACCCAATAAGTCTTCTTTCCTTTTTCAGAATTAATTTTCAAAATTCAAATCAAGCTAAATATATATATTTTCTGAATATTTCATTTTCTAATAATTTATTTAAATTATGCAGAGATGTATACTCTTAGATATTTCATTTGCTTAATTTTTTTATACAGAGAATATCATAGATTTACAGCAGATAATTTACTTGCACTATTATAAATGTTCAATTAGAATTATACTCCTTCCATGGGTAGTGATTTCTGTTTACTTAGATATACATCATTTCTTAGGAAGAGGGATACAGATTATCTTTCTGATTCTAATGTTTTCTTCTCTACAGTTTTTATATAGAATTTAATATTACATACCTAGTAAATTCTAATCAGGGTACCAGTTTATGAAATCTATTTTTTTTTCACGCACTTATAACCTTATACCACAGAAGTAGATTAATTTATAAAATTTATTTTTCTATGGGAATAAGATATATCTCCATATTTAAACCAGTATCAGGTTTAGAGATTCTGGTTGATATTTCCCAGTAGACTCTATTCCTACAACTATACAGATCTTAGAGAATTATTTCTTCTAATAAGATCTATTAAATGTAAGGAATTACATATCTACAACATAAGAATTTAATACTTTCAAGCTTAATAAAAATTTAAGATTTCATAATACAAATCTGCAACGATAATTTATTAATTAGGTGCACATACCACTTCTTTCTATGACCAATCCTCCCAACCTTAGAGTTCTTCTATCTCCAAAACTCACCGCCAAGCTGAGATCCTCCAATGACAGACTAACCTTAGTCTGTTCTGGAACATCTTATTTAATCTATGCTTTCCCCAAGCCTGTTTCTAAATTCTTCGTCTAGAATTTTCAGGATGCTTTCTTCCTATTTTTATTAGGCTTCCCTCAATGAGGGACCTTTTAAAGTTGCTTTATCCACTTTTCCGGCTTTTCTACCTCTTCCCAACTACTTTCCTCTTCATTGGGTAATTAGATTTTTCTCTTCAAATCTAATTTAGAATTATTCCTTTCAAGGTTTTCTGAAAGGTTTTGGGAAAGTCTTAACCTTATTGTAACACCCCTAGTTCATGTGCTTGATTTTCAAAAAAAAAAACTAGACATTTGAATTTTAATCCTAAGGGGAGTGGACCCCAAAGGACAAGTATTTTGTGGATGTAATTAAATATTTAAATTGAGAATATGAATAAAATAATTCTGTGCAGATTGACCAAAATGAGAATTATGAGATCACTTGCTAAATCCATGAGGACAGATAAAGGCAAATACTTTCCCCACAATCTTTCAAAAATCCTTGAAAGAATTTATTTCCAAATTAGATTTTGAGGAAAATCTAGTTTCCGCAATGATGTGGAGAGTAGTTGGGAAGAGGTAAAAAGCTGGGAAAAGTAGAAAGCAACTTTAAAAGTCCCTAAATAGGGAAGCCTAGGAAAATAGGAAGAAAAGCATCCTGATATTCTGGACGCAGAATTAGAAACAGGCTTTTGGGAGTAGTAGCTTAAATAAGCTATTCCTAAACAGATTAGAGGTTGGTCTATTATAGGAGGGATCTCAGCTCGGGGGTGAATTCTGGAGATAGACGAATTCTAAGGTTGGGTGGATTGGCCATATAATTAAGTGGTATGCACAGTTCATTTATATTCTTTGTTATAAGTTGTAGGCATAAATTTTATGTTGTATTGAATGTGAAAGTATTATATGTGGCATGCTGTGAGTAATTACGTTCCATATGTTTAACCGAAATATTAGAAGAATTAGTCTTCAAATTTCTGTACAGTTGTAGGAATCACATCTATGGGACGGAATTCATCAGAATCTCTAAACCATAGCTGGTCTAAATCTGAGAATACTTAATTCCCAAAGATGATTTACAGTTTAACTTTAATCTGCTTCTGTTTTTATGAACTAAATCCTAACTATTGAAAAAGGAGCCTAGTACCCTTACCTACTTCATAGAGTAAGGAAACTAGATACAAAGTATATTTACTTGAAATAATCAGTGAAATAAATAAGCAGAAAACACAGAGTATATAATTGATAAAAGTGCCATGGATCACTAGTTACAGGATACTGAAGTCAATGAATTGGCAAATTCTGAGTAGGTTACCAGTATACCTATATGTTTAGTCACAAAATTAAACTCATTCCAAATTTAAACAGAGATGTATAATTAATACATTGTACAGTTATCTATACTGAAACCAAAGGCCTGTGATACATAGGTGGCTACAGTACTGATTAACATGGCATGTTAGACATGAGAACCAATTATAGTTACACAAATTCTATCCAGCAAATTTTAAATAAAAAGTCTAACGAGATGAGGACTTAAAATGTATAAACTCATTGCCATCATAGTAATCTAAAGATCTGGAGTTATACCAGTACCAAAAAATAACGAATGAAGTATTGCAGAAAATGGTTAGGTAGTATTTAAAATATTATATTGAAAAGACAACATGTTACTGGAAAACTAATTCTGTACTAGGGATTATAATTAATGAACATGAGAGAGTTCTCATTTATTACATCAAATTTTATATATAATTTCTGAATAATTCGAAATCCTGTAGCAAACGAAAAGAATTTTGCTTGACTCGAATAGTAGGTGGAATTAATAAAAATAGATTAAAACAGTCACAATACACTGGTATAGTTGACAGAACATTTAAAACAAATTACCATCGGTATGAATGATTTTAACTTTTAATTAAGAAATACCTGAACCATTGAATATAATTTCTCATATATAGCAGGTCGAAAGCGGAAAAAAAAACAAATTATCAGTAGAAAAATAATAACAATATGAAGGAAATTCATATCGCCATCATACGGGCCAAATTTCACCCAAGTTAGAGTATATAAAGTCCAGTGTAATTAATAAGTAGAACATATAGAGACAATGGTATGAATCTCTTTGGATTCAAATTATCATCCATGGAATAATATAAATCAAACGCTAAACAAGTCGTTGCATGGGCAACGAGTTAACACATAGCCGAAGTTTCTCGTGAGTACCGACCTGTATCAAAGAGAAAGGATTACAAATTCTTCAACGAAAAATGCAACGAGCTCGCGGGAAGTGCTCAGACGAAGTAGGAAAAAAATAATTACCTATGAATGAATGACAGTATGTTAATTTAAAGATTTTGGTATTTATGTGAAGATATCGAAAGCGTATCGATAGACGAAGCAAAGGAAATCTTATACATGAGAGAATGATTCGAGTTAAAAAAAAAGAACAAAATAAATAAATAAATATATTTTTTTTGACAAGGAACGATTTCATTAACGTTCTTGGTCATCCGGCAATGAGAGGTCGAGAGAACGGCGAAATGGCTCTCCACCTCATCTTAGTAGGACGTCGCTGCTCAAAAAATTCCACAAATAAGATGGGGTAACCATCGATGCTTGATCCCGAAATGGGTCCTGAGAAATGAGAAATTTCAAATATGAAACTAACGATGATCCTATGCGAGTGAGCAAGAAAAAAACAATTGTAAAACTATGTAACGATACAACAATTTCTATGGTACGTAAATCGATTTGATGAAAAACGATAGGGAAAAACCCCATCGAATAAATGCCAGGGACATAAAGGCCATTGATAATGTGCCATTTTATGAGGAGAATAGTTGTGGAAGTATCCCGGAGACCTGGTAATATGAAAGAAAAATCGTAACGACCAAATACATACTACAGCTCCATAATACAAAATCAAAACGTTGAAGAAGAAACTTAATTTACCTCTGCGTATTGCCAATGGAGTGCGACGAAGCCGGCGTGGTGCACCATTAACGCTCGGAGGTCGAGCAAGGATACCAACACAGTAAAAAACCAAGGATGAATGTGGTAATGGAGGTTCAAATAGAGAAGCGAACCAGAGTTTACTGCTCAACCCTTATAGTACCCATAAACGAAAAACCCTAATAAAATCTAGCCATACAACTGGCACAAATCAGTAGACTCTCACATGGATTGACAACGATCTTGACGGTTTGATTTCAGTAGTAATTCAATAAAATCCAAACGTACAAGTACCCCAATATATTTAATATGCATTAAGAGCCGTAACCAAATAGTGCTATAAAATATATTAAATTCAGAGTTAGAGGATACGAGTAAATCCATAAATCAAATTCTGCATACGATGATGTGATAAAAAGGCGACAGGTTGCCATCAAACCAAGATATGATACGATTAATTGGAGATGTACTCCATATCAACTAAGTTAAGGGGAATGATAAAGTCATGTACGCCTAACACGGTAATAATATGTATGTGGCTTTGTGGATTCTACGAATGCTATCATTCGATTGGATAAAAATCCTGATCTTGCGAGAATACAAACCATAGAAGTGGGAACTTTTATAATGGATCCGAATTAAAAAACATGAGATCTCAGTAAGAAAAAGAAAAATCATCATCTTATATATATATATATATATATATATATATATATATAGGGTGGGTATATAAGGAGTGGATTATGTTGAAACATATGTGATGGATTATACGTTGTGGTTATATGGGATGGAGTTTATATTTTTTATATCTTTGTGGAGTTTATATTATTTATATATTGTGGATTTTATATATATATATATATATAAAATAGAAGTGAAGGTTTATTGATTTGATTTATAATAGTTAATATAACCAAGAGAGTTATAAAGAAATTTTTATATGCTTTACTCTATTGAAATATAGATACAATGAGGAATAGACTAAACATAGAAATTATGTTTAATAAAAGTATATGGAATTTTAATTCGAAAAGGTAGTTCTGAACACCTAGGTATTAGTTAGATGAACATAATTGAGTTCATAAATCCAGAGAAAATGATAACTTCCAAAAAAAAAAAAATTGGAGTATGTGGAAGTTGATTGACATTACAAATGGTATCAGAGATCATGTTATACAAAACTGGGTTGTTGTTGTGTGTGCTCACTGTATAAATGATTTAATGTTGAAAAAAAAATATTTGTTTTTTCTCTAATCTGTGTTGTTTAGTGTACAGTGGTGCTGAAATGGCAGAAGGTGAGGAAATTTATGTTGATCTGCGTGATGATGAAAATACACCAGATCCCAACGCTCCGGTGATGGCTATGTTGCACAGTTTGCAATGAGAGATGGCTGAGCTAAGAAGCCAAAATGACAGATTGTCATTAGCTAGTGAGGAGCAGGAAAATCTCATCAGAGAACTAACTTCGTGGAACAGCCAAGAAGGTGAAGGTTCCATAAACAGGAAGACTAATGAGTCTGAGGAAGATGATGCTGTTAGGCATCAGTATAAGTAGAAAAAGGAATTACAGGGGGAATTCCGAAAGATCAAGCCTCCCTCCTACGATGGGGAGAAGGAGGAAGATGCTGAAGCCTGGTTTCTGAACATGATTAAGTACTTCCAGGTCTATGAATATGAAAGCAATATGAAGGCCAGATTGGTTGTTTACCAGCTACAAGGTAAGGCTACCTTGTGGTGGGAAGAGACAAAAATGGTTCATGCTATTGATGAAAAGACAATTACTTGGGAAGATTTCCAGGTTAAATTTAAAAGCTGTTATTTAAATGAATGTTATTATGATGATAAAGCGAAGGAATTTCATGATCTTAGACTGGGACAACTTACTATTGATGAATTTGTTACTAAGTTTACAAATCTGTTGAGATATGTCCCTTACATTAGGGAAGCGAAGGAAAAGGTGCAAAGGTTTCTGAACTGTCTGCCTGCTGTGTATAAGGAGAAAATAGAGTTAGATAATCCAAAAACCATGAATGAAGCGGTGAGAAAAGCCAGATTATGTTACCAACAGTTCAAAGGTAAAAATTGACATGGAAAAATCTGGGTAAATAAGAGTGAATTCAAGGGGAAGAAACAAAAACCAGCTTATTTGAAGAACTTTGGCAGGGATCATCAGCGGAAGAAATTTAACAAACCCAAGGAAAGTCAAACTGCCCAATCCCAAGTCGGGTCCAAACAACTAGATGAAGGAAATAAGAAGGAAGGCATAGCCAAAATGAGGGAACCTTTGAAATGATGGGGATGTGGAGAACCCCATCTATTGAGTGATTGTCCCCACCGAAACATTCAGATGATTATGAGAGACCACGAAGCAACCACAATAAATGACATAGCAAGAAATATACCTAATATTAGTGCAGCCTTGGAGAATCGACAAGTAGAGCATCAAGATACCATGGTTGAAATGGAGGGTAATATTTCTGACCAATCTGTTACAGCTTTGATTGATCCGGGTGCTTCTTTGAGTTACATTAGTCCAAAAATTATAGAAAAATGCAAACTCAAAACTGAAAAATTTCAACAGTCTTGGCTGGTCCAGTTAGCCACTGGAACCAAGAGGAAAGTAACTCATAAGTTACCTCAAACAGCAATCAAATTAAATTATTTTCAAACAAAGGTAAATTTAAACATTTTTCCATTAGGTTCATATGACTTGCTGATAGGAATGGACTAGCTGGAAAAGAAAAAGGTCATGATGAACTGTTGGGATAAAACCTTGCATGGTATAGATGAAGGAGGGAAACCTTTTATTCTCAAGGGAAAACCAAAACCTATCTCTGTAAGACAAATATCAGCACTGCAATTAAAACGAATAGCTAGGAAAGGATACCAAGTCTATGCAGTACATGTAGAAGAGACAAAAGAGAAAACTGAAGAAAATTTGCTGGATGCTTTGCCAGTAGTAAGAGATTTTAAGGAATTTTTTCTAGAGGAGATTCCTCATCTTCGTCCCAAAAGAGATATTTACTTTTCAATCGATTTTGCGCCAGGAGCAAAACCTGTTTCCTGAGCCCCTTATCGAATGAGTCCCCCCGAACACATGGAACTGAAAACGAAATTGAAAGAATTGTTGGATAAAGGCTATATCTGACCGATTGTGTCTCCTTGGGCAGCACCGGTTCTATTTATAAAAAATAAATATGGAACCTTTAGGATGTGCATTGATTATCGTCAACTGAATAAGTTGACCATAAAAAACCGGTACCCTTTACCCAGAATTGATGATCTTTTTGACCAAGTGAGAGGAGCTTCAGTATTTTCGAAGATTGACTTAAGGACTGGTTATCACCAGCTCAGAATTAAAGAAGAAGACATCAACAAAACAACCTTTAGAACCAGGTATGGTCACTACGAATTTGTAGTCCTACCTTTTTGTTTGAAAAATGCCCCTTCCACCTTTATGTGCCTAATGAACAGTGTGTTAAATAAGTACTTGGATAAGTTCCGCTTGTGTTTATAGACGATATTTTGGTTTATTCCAAAAGTGAGGAGGAGCACAAGGAGCACTTAAGGATAGTATTGCAAACTTTGAAAGAAAACCAGCTATATGCCAAGTTTAGTAAATGTGAATTCTATAAAGACAAGATCCAATACTTGGGACATATTATTTATGAACAAGGGTTGGCTGTTGACCCTGAAAAGATAAAGGCTATCAAAGAATGGCCTGTACCAATAGATGTTTTAGCAGTAAGATCATTCATGGGGATTGCAGGCTATTATCGCAGATTTGTGGAGAGATTTTTTGCCATAGCATACCCCATAACCTCACTCCAAAGGAAGGGTGTCAAATTTGAGTGGACTGAAAAATGCCAAAACAGTTTTGAACAATTGAAATTAAAAATCACCACAGCCCCTATATTGAAAATTGCAGATCCTAATAAAGAATTTTTTGTATGCATCGATGCCTGTAGAGAGGGGTTGGGAGGAGTCCTTTTGCAGGAAAATTCAGTTATTGCATATGAGTCTAGGAAACTGAAGACACATGAACAGAACTATAGTGCATATGATTTGGAGTTGGCTGTTGTTATGCATGCCTTGAAGATGTGAAAAAAAATTACATTGATGACTGATCATATTAGTCTTAAATATTTCTTTTCCCAAACTGATTTGAATGCTAGACAGGCCATATGGTTGTCCTTCCTAAGTGAATTTGACATGGACATAAAACATATCAGAGGGAAAGAAAATAAAATTGTTGATGCCTTGAGCATAAATGCCTGTCAAATTTTAAACAGCATTGGAAGTAGTGCCCAGTTTGATTTAGAAGAGTTAGTGAAAAAGGCAGCAGACCAGGATCCAAATTATGAGAACCTACAAGTGAAAATCCTAAAGAAGGAGATGAATGATTACACTCAAAACCAGAAAGGACTGATCTGTTATAAAAATAGATTATATATTCCCAATGTAGAGTCCTTGAAAAGAGAGATTCTAAATGAATATCACAAACAGCCATATGCAGGACATCCAGGATATCATAAAATGTTAACAGCTTTGAAAAAGAAGTTGTTTTGGCCAGGAATGAAAAGAGATGTAGCAGAATATTTAACTGGGTGCATGGACTGTCAACTAGTCAAAGTTGAACATCAGCATCCTGCTGGTTTGTTAAACCCTTTGCCAATTACAGAATGGAAATGGGATACTATTTCTATGGACTTCATAACAGGATTACCCAAAACAAAGTACAAACATGATTCAGTGATGGTAGAAGTAGACACTTTAACCAATGCTGCACACTTCATACCAGTGAAATCTACTTTCGGGACAACCCAAGTAGTGAATGTGTTCCTGAAGGAGGTAGTAAGGCTCCATGGGGTCCCAAAGGTAATTGTTTCAGACAAAGATGCTAAGTTTACAGCAACTTTTTGGAAAGGTCTGTTTGGAGGTATGGGCACTAAGTTGAATTTTAGTACTACCTATCACCCTCAGACCGAAGGTCATACAGAGAGAACTAATCAGATTTTGGAGGATATGCTAAGAATGTATGTGATGGATAGGCCATCACAGTGGGAAGACTACTTGCATTTAGCTGAATTTTCCTATAATAACAGCTACCAATCCTTTATCAAAATGAGTCCATTTGAGGCACTCTATGGAGGAAATGTCGTACTCCTTTGAGCTGGAGTCAACCGGAAGATAAGCTAATGTTGAATCCAGACGCTTTATAAGATATGGAAAGAATTGTTAAACAAATACAAAGAAACATCAAAACAGCACAAGATCGCCAGAAAAACTATGCTGATAAGAAAAGGACACACCGAGAATTCAAAGTGGGGGAGCATGTGTACCTACGTATTAAACCCAAAAAGAGCACACTTTTTGCTGGAAGTTGTGAAAAACTAGCTCCTAGATATTGTGGTCCTTTTGAAGTGTTAGAAAGGGTGGGACCAGTGGCTTACAAGCTGGCCTTACCGCCTCATATTAAATTTCATGATGTGTTTCATGTTTTTTTATAAAAAATATATATACATGATGCTTCTCACATTGTTGATTGGAATGTGGTACAGGTGGAACCAGAAGGGTAGTTCCTTCCAGAACTGCTTCAAATATTGGAGCGGGAAGAAATTGAATTGAGAAATCGGACGGTAGCGAGAGTAAAGGTGCAGTGGAAGCACTTTACTGCTGAAGAAGCTACTTGGTAAAGAGAAGCTGAAATGATGGAAACATATCCATTTCTGTTTGAAAAATGAACTCTAGTAATTAGATATTAACACCGAGGACGGTGTTTGCTTTCAGAGGGGGAATATGTAACACCCCTAGTTTATGTGTTTGATTTTCAAAAAAACTAGACATTTGAATTTTAATCCTAAGGGGAGTGGATCCCAAAGGACAAGTATTTTGTGGATGTAATTAAATATTTAAATTGAGAATATGAATAAAATAATTCTGTGCAGATTGACCAAAATGAGAATTATGAGGATGCTAAATCTCGCAAGGGATGGATAAGGGCACATTAATTTCTCTTAATCTTTCAAAAATCCTTGAAAGAATTTATTTCCAAATTAGATTTTGAGGAAAATCTAGTTTCCGCAATGATGTGGAGAGTAGTTGGGAAGAGGTAAAAAGCTGGGAAAAGTAGAAAGCAACTTTAAAAGTCCCTAAATAGGGAAGCCTAGGAAAATAGGAAGAAAAGCATCCTGATATTCTGGACGCAGAATTAGAAACAGGCTTTTGGGAGTAGTAGCTTAAATAAGCTATTCCTAAACAGATTAGAGGTTGGTCTATTATAGGAGGGATCTCAGCTCGGGGGTGAATTCTGGAGATAGACGAATTCTAAGGTTGGGTGGATTGGCCATATAATTAAGTGGTATGCACAGTTCATTTGTAAATACATTGTAAGGTGCGGTATAAATTTTTGTATATGTATCGAATGTTATTTTCTGTATGTCTTGGTAATTGTTCATACATTTAACATAAATATTAGAATAATTAGTCTTCGAATTTCTGTACAGTTGTAGGAATCACATCTATGGGACTGAATTCATCAGAATCTCTAAACCATAGCTGGTCTAAATCTGAGAATACTTAATTCCCAAAGATGATTTATAGTTTAACTTTAATCTGCTTCTGTTTTTATGAACTAAATCCTAACTATTGAAAAAGGAGCCTAGTACCCTTACCTGCATCATAGATTAAGGAAACTAGATACAAAGTGTATTTACTTGAAATAAGAAGTGAAATAAATAAGCAGAAAACAGAGAGTATATAATTGATAAAAGTGTCATGGATCACTAGTTACAGGATACTGAAGTCAATGAATTGGAAAAATCTGAGTAGGTTACCAGTATACCTATATGTTTAGTCATAGAATTAAACTCATTCCAAATTTAAATACAAATGTATAATTAATACATTGTACAGTTATCTATACTGAAACCAAAGGCCTGTGATACATAGGCGGTTACAGTACTGATTAACATGGCATGTTAGACATGAGAACCAATTATAGTTACACAAATTCTATCCAGCAAATTTTAAATAAAAAGTCTAACGAGATGAGGACTTAAAATTTATAAATTCATTGCCATCATAGTAATCTAGAGATCTAGAGTTATACCAGTACCAAAAAGGAACGAATGAAGTATTGCAGAAAATGGTTAGGTAGTATTTAAAATATTATATTGAAAAGACAACATGTTACTGGAAAACTAATTTTGTACTAGAGATTATAATTACTGGACCTGAGAGAGTTCTCATTTATTACATCGAATTTTATATATATTTTCTGAATAATTCGAAATCCTGTAGCAAAAGAAAAGAATTTGGCTTGACTAGAATACTAGGTGGAATTAATAAAAATAGATTAAAAGAGTCACAATACACTAGTATAGTTGACAGTACATTTAAAACAAATTACCATCGGTATGAATTATTTTAACTTTCAATTATGAAAGACCTGAACCATTGAATATAATTTCTCATATACAGCAGGTCCAAAGCAGAAATTAATGAAAAATTATTAGTAGAAAAATAATAACAGTATAAAGGAAATTCATATCGCCATCATATGGGCAAAATTTCACCGAAGTCAGAGTATATAAAGTCCGATGTAATTAATATGTAGAAAGTATAGAGACAACGGTATGAATCTCTTTGGATTCAAAATTATCATCCATGGAATGATATAAATCAAACGTTAAACAAATCATTGCATGGGCAATGAGTTAACACATAGTCGAAGTTTCTCGTGAGTACCGACCTGTCTCAAAGAGAAAGGATTACAAATTCTTCAACGAAAAATGCAACGAGCTCGCGGGAAGTGCTTAGACGAAGTAGGAAACAAATAATTACCTGTGAATGAATGACATTATGTTAGTTTAAATATGTCTGTGACTGTAAACGAAGATATCGAAACTGTATCAGCTAAATAAACAAGGGAAATCTTATCTATGGGAAGGAACGATTATGAGTTTAAAAAAATAAAATAAATAAATAAATATATTTATTACCTAGGCAAGGAACGATTTCAGTAACGTTCTTGGTCATCGCAGAAAACAATGGGGATTCGAAGACAACTGAGGACGAAAACCCTCACCTCAGCTTAGTAGGACGTCGCCTACTCAAAAGTTCCACAAATCAGATTAGGTAACCATCAATATTGGTCAATGGGTCCTGAGAAACGAGAAATTTCAAATATGAAATGGACTGATGATCGTCTACTGAGTAGGAAAGAAAAACAATTGTAAAACTATGTAACGATACAACAATTTATGTAGTACATAAATCGATTTGATTGCAAACGATAGGGAAAAACCCCCATCGAACAAATGCCAGGGACATAGAACCCATTCAGAATTTTCGCTCTGAATTTTATAACGAGGAGAATGGTGATGGAAATGTCCAAACCTGGTAATATGAAAGAAAAATCGTAACGACCAAATACATACTACAGCTCCATAATACAAAATCAAAACGTTGAAGAAGAAACTTAATTTACCTCTGCGTATTGCCAATGGAGTGCGACGAAGCCGGCGTGGTGCACCATTAACGCTCGGAGGTCGAGCAAGGATACCAACACAGTAAAAAACCAAGGATGAATGTGGTAATGGAGGTTCAAATAGAGAAGCGAACCAGAGTTTACTGCTCAACCCTTATAGTACCCATAAACGAAAAACCCTAATAAAATCTAGCCATACAACTGGCACAAATCAGTAGACTCTCACATGGATTGACAACGATCTTGACGGTTTGATTTCAGTAGTAATTCAATAAAATCCAAACGTACAAGTACCCCAATATATTTAATATGCATTAAGAGCCGTAACCAAATAGTGCTATAAAATATATTAAATTCAGAGTTAGAGGATACGAGTAAATCCATAAATCAAATTCAAGTGTACGATGAGCAGAGTGTGATAAAGGCGATGCAATACGAAACAATCAAACCAATATACGATATAGTACTTGAGATGTACTCCATATCAACTAAGTAAGGGGAACGATAAAATCATATATACTGACACGGTAATAACATATGTCAAAGACTATGGAAAGAACAATATATCATTCGATTGGATAAGTACAATCTTGCCAAGAATACAAACCATAGAAGTGGAACTTTTATAATAAAATCAAATTAAAAATCATCATCTTATATATATAGGGTGAAATTCATATAAGGGTGGATTATATGTAAACATATGTGATGGATTATACATTGTGGATTTTATATGGGATGGAGTTTATATTATTTATATATTTTGGATTATATATATATATATATATATGGTGAATATATATATAATAGAAGTGAAGGTTTATTGATTTGATTTATAATAGTTAATATAACCAAGAGAGTTATAAATAAATTTTTATATGCTTTACTCTATTGAAATATAGATACAATGAGGAATAGACTAAACATAGAAATTATGTTTAATAAAAGTATATGGAATTTTAATTCGAAAAGGTAGTTTTGAACACCTAGATATTAGTTAGATGAACAGAAGAGTTCATCAATCTAGAGAAAATGATAACTTCAGAAAAGAAAAAAAAAAAAATTGGCGTATGTGGAAGTTGAGGGACATTACACTTATCCCTATCCTCGTGGATCAGGTTTAGGATCTCTTATCTCAATTTAGTCATAGTGCACAAATAGATATTCTATTTATTTTCATTAATAAATAATTAAATAAAATCCACACAATAATTCTCCATTGGGGTCCACTTTCCCCTTTGGATTTTTGTTCAAATGTCTAACTTCAAAAGCATATAAGTTGGGGTGTTACACATTCCCCCTCTAAAAACAAACACCATCCTCAGTGTTGTCCACCAAAATTTACACAGTTCATGCTGAAAATAAAAATGGATATTTTTCCATCATCTTGTTTTATTTTTCCCATGTAGCCTCTTCAGCAGTAAAGTGTTTCAACTGCACTTTTACTCTGGCCACTGTTCCATTTCACAGTTCAATTTCTTCCCACTCCATTATTTGAAGTGACTCTGGAAGGAACTCCTCTTCTGGTTCCACCTGAATCACATGTCAATCAACAATATGAGCAGCATCATGTACATATATATTTTCAATAAAGAAACATGAAACACATCATGAACTTTAACATGGAGGGGTAAGGCAAGTTTATAAGCCACTGGTCCCACCATTTCTAAGACTTCAAAAGGCCCACAGTATCTAGGAGCCAATTTTTTACAACCTCTAGTATGGAGAGTGCTCTTTTTGGGTTTAATCCGCAGATATACATGGTCACCCACTTTGTACTCTCGGTGAACTCTCTTCTTATCGGTATAACTTTTCTGTCGATCTTGTGCTGTCTTTATGTTTTTGTGTACTTGTTTGAAAATCCTTTTTATTTATTGTAGAGCATCTGGCCCAAGTACTAACTTATCTTCAAGTTGGCTCCAGCTTAAAGGAGCGTGGCACTTTCTTCCATAGAGTGCCTCAAATGGACTCATTTTGATGGAAGATTGGTAGCTGTTATTATAAGAAAATTCGACTAAATGTAACTAGTCTTCGCACTTAGTTGGCCTATCCATCGCATACATTCTGAGCATATCCTCCAGAATTTGATTTGCTCTCTCAGTTTGACCATCCGTCTACGAGTGATAGGCAATACTAAAATTCAATTTAGTTCCCATGCCTCCAAACAGACTCTTATAGAAGGCTGTTGTGAACTTGGCATCTCTATGTGAAATAATCTCTTTAGGAACCCCATGTAGCCTTACAATTTCCTTCATGAACACATTTACTACTTGGGCTATCCCAAAAGTAGATTTCACAGGTATGAAATGTGCAACCTTTGTTAAAGTATCTACCACTAACATCATTGAGTCATGCTGGTACTTTGTTATGGGTAACCCAATTATAAAATCCATAGAAACAGTCTCCCATTTCCATTATGCAATTGGTAAGGGATTTAGGAGGCCAGCTAGATGCCGATGTTCAACTTTAACTAGTTAACATTCCATGCATCTGGCTAAGTAGTTGGCCATGTATTTTTTCATTCCTGGCCAAAATAATTTCTTTTTCAAGGCTGTAAGTAGTTTCTAATATCCAGGATGTCCTAAATACAACTGTTTATGATATTCATCTAGGTTTTTTTTTTTCAAAGAGTCTACATTGGGGATGTACAATCTTTCTCTATAATAAATCAGTTCCCTCTAATTTTGTGTATACCCTTTTATTTCTTTTTTCAACATTTGAATTTTAAGTTTCTCATAGTTGGGATCTTGATCTGCTACCCTTTTTACTAATCCTTCTAAGTCAAATCTGACACTACTCCCAATGTTACTTACATTTTGGCAAGCATTTCCACTTAGAGCATCAGCAATTTTGTTTTCTTTTCCTTTGATATGTTTTATTTCCATATCAAATTCACTCATAAATGACAGCCATCTGGATTTTCGAGCATTCAAATCTGTTTGAGTGAACAAATACTTGAGGCTGATATGATCTGTCATCAATATAAATTTCTTTCCTAGAATATAGTGTTGCCACATCTTCAAAGCATGAATTACAACAGCTAACTCAAGATCATATACACTGTAATTTTGTTCATGTTTCTTAAGTTTTCTAGATTCATACGCAATAACAGAATTCTCTTGCAACAGAACTCTACCTAATCCCTCTCCACAAGCATCAGTACACACTACAAACTCTTTATCAGGATCTGCAATCTTCAGAATGGATGTTGTAGTAAGTTTTAATTTCAGTTGTTCAAAGCTATTTTGGCATTTTTCAGTCCATTCAAATTTTTTACCTTTCCTCTATAATGACGTTATAGGATAAGCTAGTGCAGAAAATATTTCTACAAACTTTCGGTAGTACCCTGCAATCCCCATAAATGATCTTACCGCTGAGACATCAGTCAGTACAGGCCACTCTCTATTGGAATTTATTTTCTCAGGGTCAACAGTCAATCCTTGTTTTGAAATTATATGCCCCAAATATCGAATTTTATCCTTATAAAATTCACGTTTGCTAAACTTGGCATACAATTGATTCTCCTTAAGAGTCTGCAACACAATTCTAAGGTGTTCTTTATGTTCTGCCTCACTTTTTGAATAGATTGGTATGTCTTCTATAAATACTAGTACGAATTTGGCTAAGTATTTATTTAGGACGCTATTCAATAAACACATAAAAGTGGCAGGGACATTTGTCTAACTAAAAGGTATAAATACAAATTCGTAGTGACCATACCTGGTTTGAAAGGTTGTTTTACTGATATCTTCCTCCTTAATTCTGAGTGAGTGATAACCAATCGTTAAGTCAATCTTAGAGAATACTGAAGCTCCTCTAACCTGATAAAAAAGGTCATCTATTCTGTGCAATGGGTACTTGTTTTTTATTGTCAAATTATTTATTTAATGATAGTCAATACACATTCTGAAGGTTCCATCCTTCTTTTTCACGAAAAACATCGGTGCTCCCCAAGGAGATACACTCGGTCTGATGTAACCTTTGTCCAGCAATTCTTGTAATTGCATTTTTAACTCCATTAGTTTAAGGGGGCTCATTCGGTAAGGGGGCTGTGGAAATTTGTGTTTCCCCTGGCACTAAATCGATTGAAAAGTCGATCTCCCTCTTGGGGGGAAGATGAGGAATCTCATCCAGGAATACTTCTTTAAATTCTCTTATCACTGGTAAGGTGTCTAACAAGTTTGGCTCTGGTTGTTGTTCTAATTTTTCAACATGTACAACATGTACTTGATACCCCTTTCTAGTAGTTATTTTTAACTGAACGGTTGAGATCTGCCTTACAGAAATAAGTTTCGGTTTCCCCTTTAGTATGAATGGTTTTCCTTCAGCATCTATGCAGTGCAGATTTTTGTCCCAACAATTTAGCATGGTATTTTTCTTTTGTAACCAGTCCATTCCTATCAGTAAATCATAGGAACCTAATGGAAAAATGTTTAAATCTACTTCTATCTAATAATCATTCAATTTAATAGTTGTTTTTCGGTAGCTTATGAGTTACCTTACGTTTGGTTCCGGTAGCTAAATCTACCAACCAAGGCTATTGAAACTTTTCTATTCTGAGTTTACATTTGTCTACAACTTGTGGACTAATATAACTCAAAGAAGCGCCTGGGTCAATTAAAACTGTAACAGATTGATCAGAAATTTTACCTTCCATCTCGACCATAGTAGACTACTTTTCTTCTTGTCGGTTCTCCAAGGTTGCACTGATAGTGGGGATATTCCTTGCTACATCATTCACTGTGGTAGCTTCTCTACCTCTCAGAACCATCTGAATATTTCGGTGTGGACAGTCCCTCAAAATATGAGGTTGTCCACAACCCCAACACTTCAAAGGCTCTTGCATTTTAATATTTCCTTCCTTATTATTATTCCCATCTATTTTCTTTGAACCAATTTGAGATTGAGCAGTTTGAATTTCATTTGTTTTGTTAAATATCTGCCACTGATGATTCCTACCAAAGTTCTTCAAATAAGCTGGTTTTTGTTTCTTTCCTTTGAATTCACCCCTATTTGTCCAGCTCTTCCCTTGTTCATTATTTCCCTTAAACTGCTGGTAGCATAATTTGGCTTTCCTCACCACTTTGTCCATTGTTTTTGGATTATCGAACTCTATTTTCTCCTTGTACACAGTAGGAAAATAGTTCAAAAATCTTTGTACCTTTGCTTTCTCCTCACGGATGTAAGGAACATATTGTAACAGATTTGTGAACTTGGTGATAAACTCATCTATGGTGAGCTGTCCCAATATGAGTTCATGAAACTCTTTTGCTTTGTCATCATAGTAGCATTCGTTCAAATACCGGTTTTTAAACTTGACTCAAAAATCTTCCCAAGTCACTGTTTTCTCATCAATGGCATGAACCATTTTTGTTTCTTCCCACCACAAGGTAGCCTTACCTTACAGCAGGTAAATAGCCAATTTGGCTCTTAAAGTACTTTCATATTCATAGACTTGAAAATACTTGATCATATTCAGCAGCCATGCGTCAGCATCTTCCTGCTTCTCTCCATCATAGGAGGGAGGTTTTATTTTCCAGAATTCAGCCTGTAATTCCTTTTTCTGTCTAGACTATTGTTTAGTGGCATCATCTTCCTCAGATTCATCTGAGAGATTGACTCTGTCTTTTCTCTTCCTCTCGGAACCTTCACCTTCATGGTTGTTCCACGAAGTCAGTTCTCTTATAAGTTTTTCCTGCTCCTCACTGGCTAAAGATAGCCTGCCATTCTGAATTTTAAGCTGGGCCATATCTCGTTGCATCCTATGCAACATAGCCATCAAAGGAGAATTGGGATCTGGTGTGTTCTCTCCACCACCCAGATTGACATAAAGCTCATCTCCTTCAGACATGATTTTTCAGCTGTTCTTTTCAATACTTTCTCACTGTACAACAAAACCACATCAGTAATATTTTTAATATCATAATTTTATTACAGCATATAATTCCTATTTGAGCACATAAACTGCTCGGTTTTTCAACTTGTTTCTCTGATACCATTTGTAACATCTCTTACTTACACAATTTTTTTTTTCCATAAGAATTATTTAACTATCATATCTCGAGGTGTTGTGGAACTTTTGTTTTCTAAAACAAAAGATTTATAATTTGCTAAGAAGAATACTAAATAATATTTCATTTATTATTTCCCTTAGCTTACCTCCTAATATATTTTCATAAGAGGTCAATTACATATTTATATAAGTGATGGATTTCATTTGCCATGTATAAAACATTAACATCATCCTTTTTATATAAGTATACCCTTCACTTATATATAATTATATCCTTCACTTATATAAAATTTTACCCTTCACTTATATATAATTATACTTTTGGAGCAATTACAAAGCATTGAAGCGGTTGAGTTTTAGGATAAACTCAAGAAACATAAAGATGGAGAAAGCCGAAAATATACATGCATATTGTATATAATTTTCTACATGGAATGAGAGCGAGAATTTTTGGGTGCGCGAGTTTGTAGGGAATATTTGAAAATTTTTGGTGAAATATTTTCAGAAACAAATAGCATATTTGGATTCCTTGCGAAAAAATACCCAAATTGAAAAAAAAAATCGGTCGAATCGGAGCTCAGATGAGGGAGATATTATCGCTTTAAAATCAACTCTTTTGTTAGAAAATTTTGCGACGGCGAGACAATTGTAATGTGCGCGAGCCAAGAATCTACATGCACTGAGGTAGAAGATGCATGCAAAGCTTTGAGGAGCAAATCAGAGGTTAGTTACTTGGTGTGTGAGAGGGAGCCTCTCAACATGCAGCGTGAGAAGCAGTCTCATAAGGTTGTGGAGTAGCCACAATTGGAGATGCAGAAGAATCTTTATAGATTTGATGTAGATGGGATTTCTACGGAGCTTCCTACTGTTGGGAAGCGGAAGGAAGACATGCAACTGATGCTTGAGAGGGAGCAAGTTTTGCATGCAGGTGAAAGTGAACCTCGGGGTGTGGAGCAGCCACAAGAGGATCATGGAGTGGGAGAAACCACTCATGCAGAAATTCTGTGGTTAGATGGGGCAGAGGGAGCATGTAGCTATACCACTAGGTGAGAGGCATGCAGACAACATTTAATCCCATGAGGAGATTTCGTTTATCTCATGAGATGGTGTGGGTCTCATGGATTGAACCCAGCGCACAGTGTGTCCACACACAGAGAAAAGATCACGGAGTGATGCAGCGTATCAAAGGACAATACCCGATACTTGAGCGCTTGATCGTATTGACAGAAGTGCAAGAGTGCATGGGTGCAAGAGTTCAACAACGCAAAGAGTTCCTGATGACATGTGCGCTTGGTGCTGCAGCCGGGGAATAATTTATTGATGATGAGCAAACGAAGACCGATTGGAGTTGTTTGGAGCCTATTACCTCGCAGGAGTTGCGTACATGGATGGAGCACAGCGCCAGGGAGGCTGTGTGCTAACGTAATGGAGTTGCATGTCGCATGCAATGACAGTCCTTTCTTGTTGAGAGGGAGTGTTGAAAATGGCAACAAGAAACAGTGAAGGAGGCCTCCTGAAACATCTTTCCCGATCCTAGTTGGAAAGTGATCACCTAAACTAGGTGGGGACCACACATGTGATTTTTGTCGAAAAGTCTATTTTTAGACTATGTCTATTTTTAGACATATGGAGCATGGTCCAGGGGTTGCAGTATGTTATTCTTGGAGTATTGGTCATGCTGGTAAAAATAGATGGACCTCTATTTTTTAACCTATAGGTCGAAGTCTATTTTTAGACTGCCTATCCTAAAAATAGGGAAGTCGAATATTATTAGCTCTTAATAATATTTGGACTATAAACATTATATTATTCTCTTGAAGCACTTCAGTTTGATGCCTGGATGTGGCACATGCAGCTGATAGAAGGAAATATGCTTTTCCTAGGGTTTAAGTGAAGCTATTGCATGAAGACTTCAGTTAGAACTCATGTGATAGAGTTTGGTGGAGTTGGTTGAGGAAGTTAGTGGAGTTGTATTCAGTTTAACTAATCTAAACATAGTTGAGCTTTTTGTATCCAAGTTAACTAATAGATACAATTAGTGAGAGTGGTGTGAATTAATTATTAATTAATTCACTAATTATAAACTCATAAATTAACTAAAGAATACATCAGTTAACTTCAGTGCATGGACAGTTTCAGTGGAGACCAGTGCAGAAATAGGTGAAAGAGCAGGTTAACTATCGGTTGTGACTATACTATTGCTATTTGCAACACACAGATGGGTGGAGTAACCCATGAGGATTGCGCAGTTCAAGCTGGGTGGTTTATCTATATAAAGAGACCATCCCATAGCATTGAAAATACAATTCAGGTTGGCTATCAAGTGGCTAAAGGTTGGAGCATGAGTTTTGCTAGATCTAGCTTGATAATGTGCAGCAAGGGAGGTAGTGCATGAGAGCTTGCAAAGAGCTTTGTACTATGATTGTTACATGATCTCCATGACATGTATAATATACAGATAGTTGGGGGTTTTCAGCTTTAAGCTTTCCCATGAAATACTGTGTTCATATGTGTGAATTTTTATGGCTTTAATGTGTGCATGCAATTGATTTTATTTCCACATGTGATGATCAAAGGTAGAAGAGATTCTGTATTATGCATGAAGCTAAGATAGTGTGTGATCAAGAGAATCTCGGTGGATAACATATCAGTTATTCAAATTTCTACAAGTTCAGTGTTGAAGGATCATTCGTGAACCAGTTGATTTTGGTTTATTTGTTCTTATATCATCAGTAAAAAAGGTTCAATTTTCGTTTACAAAAAATGGGTGCTCAAGGAATGCTCAAGGAAAACACAGTCTATGATTCATTGGACTTCATTAGTGAGAAAAAATTCTAAAGATTTCTATTTGAGTGACTTTGTTAATAAATTCTTGTATATGGAAATATCTTTGCTAATAAATGATGTAATTTCTAGGGTTTTCACATAAATTGAAAGGATATACACTTGAGTGGGCAGTCTAAAGCTGGATACTGGTATTTATACCAGAATTTTACAAAGATTAGAATATATGATTGTGAGCTTCCACCTTAGAAACTACCAGTGTTCCTCTCCACGTGATTTTTTTCATTAAAATATATGAGACATATGATGAACATGGATTATATTAATTTTGTTTCCGGGAAGAAAAAATATCATTTTAAAATAAAGGGATAGGTTGGCCCATTCATAGTTAACACTAGGGTTATAGAAAAAAAAGTTAATGATCTGTTAAGTCAGATGAAATTTATATTAAGTTTCAGTTGGTTATATGATCAATTGGCACTAATATCATCTATGTGAATTGAACACAAGTTTGTACCATATGTACATATTGCAAAACCTGAAGAAGTTGAAGAACAAGTTTCTAGTCAAACTGCATTGGAAATTCCTAAACGGAAATAAAATTAATGGAAAATACCGAGAGAAAGCATATCCCCAATAGGATCATAGTTTCAAAAAGTAGCATTCAAAGTGTTCAAGAGAAAGAAGTCCATAAATGTTGAAGAGTCATCAGAAGTCCAAAACTATGAGGAGCCTACCAGAATCATAATTTGAGAACCTATATTCTCACTACAAGAAATAGAATAAAAAATTATGGATTATCCTTCTTCTTCATGACGGAGAAGTATTTTTTCAAAAGACTTAGAGAAGAAGAAAAATGAGGCATTAAAAACTTCAACATATGTCGAGTTCTAGAAACAATCTTCCACAACTTAGACCAGGTCATTATCTTCCTTAGATAATGAAAGAAGACAGTTTCAACTAAAATTTTTGGAATCAAATGTCCCCGTGCCTAAGAGACATGATGATTATAAGAGCTTTGTATTTTCATTTGATACTAAATAGATACATCCTATAGATAAAATTGATTTGAAGAAATAAGCGGGAGAAATGATCTATACATCATTTACTAGCTCTACCATGGAAGCGTATAAGATACAAGAATCTCTAAACAAGATTCACTCTCAATTGAAGCTAGAAAATATGTCTTCTTTAGTTAAATATTCCAAGATTAATGGGCTAGAATATCTAATTTTAATGTTATGATTGAATACTAAATATATAAAAACATAAAAATAAATAATAAAAAATAGAAATATATACATCCAAACACTATGGAAATAGCTGAAGCTACCAACAACTAAACATTCTCAGGCACGAGAAGTGGGGCAACTAGAGAAAGAAAAGAAAAATATGCTTCGTATGAATGTGGAACAAAATGTGCAGATTCAGAATATGAAGGCGAATATGAAGATGTTAATCAAATAAAAATAACTTCAAATCAATAGTAGAGGAGAGACATCTACAACAAGAAAAGCATAGTCTACTAGTAAGAATGCAACAAACAATTGTCAAAATCTGCGGGAGACCTATCGTTAAAGGATATGGTGATTGAGAAACTAAGAGCTCAGTTGGAGAAAACCTAAGATAATAAAATAAAGACTAAAAATTCCATTAGGGGAATTTTGAGGTCTAAAACGGGCCTCCTAAGGAAATGATAAAATAACAGTAGAAATAATAAAATAGTATTTGATGACATCATCAAATTTTAGAGGGAACAAAGAAAAATATACTTTTTCAACTCCCATCTTCAACTTATCTCGCAATTTTTTTTACTCAAATTTCAAGTGGGAGTACTCATTGGATGCAAAATTTAATTCCTTATCCAAGGAGTACCCATGTTGCATACTTTCGATGGAACCTTCTATAGGAAAAATGAGAAATACATGAAAAACGTGATTGCAATCACATTTTTTCTTGTATTTCTCATTTTTCGCGTAGGAGGATTCATAAAATTATGCAACATGTGTACACCTTGGATGAGGAATTAAATTTTGCATCCAATGAGTACTCCCACTCAAAATTTGAGTAAAAACTTTGGGAGATAAGTTAAAAATACATGTTGAAAAAATAGTTTTATTATTTTATTATTTTTTAATTTTTTTACCTTTTTTTCCTAAAAATGGTGAATCATCCCCCATGGTTGACATCATCATATTGAATCCTATTGGTTCTATAAAGTTTATTTTGCTTTTACATTTTTCTTAGGAGGTCCATTTTAGACCTCAAAATTTCCCTAGTGATAACTTGCTGAAATATAGAAAAAATTCATATTAACCAAGAAACTTGAAAAATATGAAAATGAATCATTGATAGCGCAGACATTATCTAAAAGAAAATAATAAATATGGATTGATATAAATTCAACCATAACTAAACTTTGAACATCTATGGAGATCGTTTTTGAACAAGAGGAACTTGTGATAAGATCAAATAGAACCATCACAAAAATCAAAGAAGATTTAGGTCACAAGCTAGAAAAAACAAGCAGAATAATCAAAGTGTTGAATTCATAAAAAAATGAAGAATTAGAGGGATTTGGAATTTAAAATAGGACAAATACAATCCTAAAAGTAAGAAGATATTTGACAAAAAAGAATTTAATGTTACAATTAAAAAATAAATGTTAAAACTTATAAGTACGCGTGAAAAAATTTCATAGAACATTTAATATCTTACGTCAAAGGGAATTCCACCTCTAAGAGATTCTAGTGGCCAATTGATTCCACTAGCAAATTACCAGTACATATTACATGACACAGTGGTAGATAAAACAAAGTTTCCTAAAGTCAAAGAGATCATCAGTGTTAACATTCATTGAATGCCTAGAATATGATTTTTTTATCCAAAATGAAATTCAACATTTGTTAATTACTTGGCCAACTTTTGAGAAGTATATAGAGGTGGATGAAGCATATAGAAAAGTAACAAATTTTTGTATTCTAGATGTCAAAAAATGGACTAAATTACTCAAACTCATCGACTAAAAAACAAAATGAAAATTTTTAGCAATCAATTGTAGTGAAAGGAGGAGCATAAATCACAATAATATGATCATAAGAAAAGAATTCAGATTGATGTAGCAGCCATCAAACAACACCCTTGAATGGTGTGCTGATAATTCAAAATAAATTCATAAAATCTATTTTTTTGTTCTATTTTTGTAAAATTCCAAATGAGTTTTGGATAATATAGTATACTTTTGTGAATACCCGCATTGATAAAAAATCAAGATACATAAAAAATATATATTAAACACGTTTTTGTAATGTATCTTGATTTTTTATCAATATGAGTCTTCTCAAAAGTATGCATAATGGATCTCGTTGGATGCAAAATTTAATTCTGCATCCAACAAGTGTCTACACGTGAAATTTGAGTAAACCTAGAAGGAAATAAGCAAAAAATACAATTAAAAAAAGTAGATTTTTTATTTTCCCTCCAAAATTTATAACTTTTATTTTATTATTTAAGCTATTATTTTATTATTTTTCCTTAAGAGGCCACTTTTAGGATGAAATTTCCTCTAATGTGATTATTTCTTGTTTACTCATTTATGTTTTTCATAATCTATTTCCACATATGTTCAATGTATGAGCTAGGGCAAGGCTAGTTTTGAGTATCAACCACCGTGACAACCCACTGCAAAGTTATAATCATTATGGAGATTAAATAATTAAACAATTTGTTTATAGTACTTCCTCTACATCTTTTAATTGGTGCCTTCTATCTTCTACTGAATATATATTGTTTAGTTGTAGAATTCTTCTGCACACACCAACTATATTTGATTAAATTCAGTATGATTGTTTTCTTATCATATATCTTCTCACTTTCCACTTTCAAAAAATAAATTAAAAGATTTACATTGCTATGAATCAAACGCAACCCTATGAACTTCTAAGAAATATTTAGATTTTGCAAATGTTAAAGGTTTAGTGCATTGGTCATCCAATTCAGTTAAACCCCTACTTAGATGCTTTGGCACAATTCCCCAACCTAGAATTGTCTACAAAGATACAACATGATCTACGAATTGCAAAAGAAAAAAATCTCGTGATATGCAAACTTCTTTTTAGAATCGCCAATTTTTTTTAAAATGCAAAAATTTTAAATAGATTTACTTGTTAAGATATTTAATCTTTTTTAATGTATGATAAAAAGTGCTTAAAATGAACATTTAGTGGTTTTCTCTTTTTATTTTTCTCTCTCTATCTATAAACCATGTGTTAATTTTCATTCTTTAAATTGTATTTTAAATATTTTATTAAAAAATGAATTAATTACACATTTATTATTTTATTTTTATTAGTTTTTATTACTTCTTATTAGGTCACATGTACATATATTATAGTTAATATAGATATTTTAAATTTTATATTGAAATATTTACTAGAGAAAGAAAATATATTTTAATTTTTACATTGAAATATTTAGAAGAGATATTTTAAATTTTTTTATTTTTTCTTTTAATTATACACATCTAAATATTTAATTTATAAATAGAAGATTGAAAGTAAAATATCTATTAAGAACCTATGAACACAATAAAATTTGTTTACTTTCATTTTTAATGTTATTATTAGTATTTTTTAAAGTTTTATATAAGTTGGCATTTAGCATATAAGGAATTACACATTTCCCTTATATTCATATTAGTTTGTAGAAAAGTACATTTCCAATAATAATTATATATATTAATATAAAAATATATAATTTAATGTACATCTTTTATTAAAAATTTAATATATTTTTTGAAAATAATATTTTTTTAAATAAAAGTGATTGCAAATCTCAAAATGTAAATATAATTTATTTATTTATATATTTATATAAAATTAATATAAAATTTGTATAATTTAATATATACACTTATGTATTTTAATTATGTTTTACACTATTTCTTTTATTCACATATTTTTAAAAAATACACAAATCAACTAAAAAAATATACCCATAATAAAATTAAACAAAACATATCTTATACTTTTTAATTTAATAAATATTTAATTTTTATTTTAAAATGATGCATATCAACTCCGAATTGAATATAAAAAGAGTGAGACATCTTTCTTATAATCAATTGTAGAATGCATCTCAACACCTACAAATTAAAAACACTACAACAATCATATAAATTAAATAATGCATGAAAACACTCGGGATATACTTCAAATTCATTTATATTTTAAATCATTACTAGTGATATTTATATCATTAACAGCGGAATTTAAATGCAAAACTCAAAATGATCGATGATTGATATATTAGAGTTGGGGTGAATCGAAGCAAATTTTCCATGAAATGGACTGTCAATAATCTGGCTGACGCTCTCTAGTTAACCCTACCTACGTGAGTGCAGATGCTCCATTATTACGACCTGCAAGTATATGTCTTACTATCGACGTTTATCTTTTTTCTTTTAAAGCCAGTTTTCTACATTTAGAGACTGTACATAAAGCAGAAGTGCAGACAACGACGCTGAACGCCCACGGATGATATTACATATATTCCCAGGTTCTCCCAACCTACAGTAGAGTACATAAAGAAAAAGTGCACACGGGTTCTCGTACAAATCTCCGCAATAACAACACTCAACGCCCTGTTGGGTCAGATACATCTGACCTATCTTCTTCAAATATACATCCCAGACAAATCAATGACGAAAAGAGAAAAACTGAGTCAACATGTGAACCACTGTCCACTTCGACAAAACCGCCACGATAAATAAAACAATTTTCGTTATCGATTCACGTCTTCAAACCATTCTTATATTTTAACTTGACGTTGCAATGGTGGGATTTTGGAACTGATTCAATTCACGAATAGATTTAGACAAGTAATATTCTGTTTGTTAGAACCTTAGAGTGGTTCAGTTTCTTGAACGAGTGCCTTATAGTTATTAGAGAATGTAATTTCCACGATCAACCAACGGAAGAAACCAAACTAATTCCTTGAAGTAGAACTGTGATTACATCTTTCGTATCTTACCTTCTTAACCAGTTGAATTGGTGCAAAATACAACTACAATTTGGAAATGACTAAGAATAAAAGCACTATATAGGTAATGGGAAATCGTATCATTTTTCATTATAGAAAGTAAAGTCAAAAGATCTAAATTGCACACAGGTGATAGAGGAAAGAGGGAATTTAATACATGTACCACTCGTGTATTTACCGAGAGACATACACAATCATGTAAATAATCATGTAAATAAGTTATGAATTGTAAATTTTGATATCTGAGTTCTTTTATTTATATATATTTTCGAAAAAAAAAAATTAAGCAAGTGGCTTTCAATATTAAATTCTAGATTTATAAATATTAGAATCTATATTTATTTTTTTATAGTTTTAGAACTTTTCAAGCAACCATTTCAACAAACCTTTTAATTAAATTTGTTAAATGTTTTAGCCTTGAGAATTTTTGGCTTAACAATATTAGGTAATGCCTGAAATATTTTCATGATAATTTGGAGAGGGTATTTCTTATTTAGAACTTGAGTATAGAATATCATAATTTGTTATTACTATAATACATGTTGATTTTTTTTTTTCAAGTTTCTTAAACTTATAAATCAAATTTATTGTAAATATAATGTGATTATAATAGTAATAAGATACATATGATTATCAAATAATTTTTTCAACAATTTACAATTTAAATTTGAATTTTTATTTTATGTAATATTCTTTTTCCACATTTATCTAACCTAGTTTTTCTACTAGGGTAAACATGTAAGGAGAGATTACTATAATTCCATTCAACTCCTATGTATAGTTAAGGAGGTGGAACCCAAAAACAAAACCAAGTTGATCTTCCTTGGGAGCTACAAACCTTTCAAGAGGCAACAAACCCTTAGAGGTGCTTAATCCCTGAGCCAACTTGTCATTTTGTTGATCTGGACCCTCAACCACTCATTGAGTTTGGAATACAAGTCCCATGACCTTGGTTATTATTTTTCCTTTATTAACTTTATTACTTGAAGTTTTTAACTGGGAGATTTTACAGACGCCTTCCCTTTAGGGGAACACCATCCAAATTGTTCAATGGCACCTACAAACAACAAAACTACTGAAAGAAAAAATATACTTCTTATGGAGATTTATAACTTAGATCAATGAAGTATTTACAGTTTGAGAAGAAAACCAACATGAAAAACATAACAACATGAAAACCATAATGACATGACACCCATAACACTTATTGAAGATATATAACACTACTCATGGTGGTTTCTACATTGATATACATGTATACATATACCAAAAATCATAGCAAAAATATGTGAAAACCATTCGTTCAACGAGAAAATAGAGAATGATACATAGCCCACAGTTGTTTTTCCATCTCCCATGTAGCTTCATCGGTCCCAACGGTCTTCAACTGCACTTTAACCTGCTCAATTTCTCGGTTTTGGGGCATGCACATCTTTCTCTGTAAAATATATTAAGGTTCCGCATGGAATTCTCCCATTGGTTCCACCTGCAATACAGACCAGTCAATCACATGATCAACATCTAGCAATGAAACATGGAAAAAATCATGGAATTTCACTATCGGAGTCAATGAAAGTTTATAGGTCTCTACTCCAAGCCTCTCAAGGATCTCAAAAGGCCCACAATACCATGGTGCTCATTTCTCACACGACCCAATATTCATGGAGCTCTCCTTGGGCTTGATGGACAAACATACCTATTCCCCAACCTAAAACTCCTTAAACATATTGCTCCAATATACATAAATTTTCTACGTGTCTTGTGTTGTCTTTATATTCTTCTTGATTACCTACATTTCCTATTTCATTTATGCCATCATATCCATTGTTATGAACACCCAGTTCACTGGATCACTTCAAATGATGGGAGTTATAACTATTCCCACAGAGTTCCTCGAACAAACTCATGATAACCATTATTATAAGAAAACTCAACCAACGGAAGGTACTCCACCCAACTCCTCCGTTGAAGCATTACATACATCTTCAACATGTCCTCAAATATCATATTGACCCTCTCTATATTTCCATATGTCTACGGATGATAAGTTGTGTTTAAGATCAACTTTGTTCGCAAACTTGCAAAAAATTCCTTCCAAAACTTTGATGTGAATGTAGCATCTTTGTCTAACAAAATTTTCCTTGGAACACCATACAACTGCACTACATCTCTAATAAAGACCTGTGCTACATTGTTACTTGAATAAGTAGACTTCACTTGAATAATGGACACTACCTTTTTCAACCCGTTGTTGTAGCAAATGACAACCCCCAATTTTATTTTTATTTAAAGTCATAATCAATAATGAGAACCCTTTATATTTATAATTTTTAAATAATATTAGTTTTTCTTTAAAATAATAATACTAAAAAGAAATTAAGTTTAAAAGAATATTAAAATATAATAAGAGAAAACTAAAGTAAATTATTTATCAAAATAAACATTCTCAAAATACCTTCATTAGAACCTATTAATGAAATTAATGAAACATTAGGATATTCTTCTTTCCGGGATATGGTTTCCTGAATTTCTGAGATGATTCACCCCTTAGGTTGCATTATGTCAAGCCTTGGAATAAAAGGTCTTTACTATCACGGGCTTTACATATCAAAACTTTTATTAAAAAGACCTACAAGAAAGAGCTCTCCCAAGATACTTTTGCATTAAGGAACTTTCGCATATCAAAACTCTTATGTCTCATAACACATGTATCTCAGAGCTCTCATATATCAAAATTTTCTTATATCTCAAAATTTTTCGTACCTCGAAGCCCTCACATCTCAGACCTTTTGGATTCTTGTCTCCAAGAATTAGTATTAATTAAGAATGGACAAGATAAATACCCGAATAAAATGCTTACATATATGTGAGAAAGTGAACTTATGCAATGAATTTTATTAAACTATAGAAATTTAACGAAGGTCATGTTTACATGAGGATAATAATAGATGTCGAGGATTCAAATTCTCAGTTAAGGTTTAGATAAGAAAAAAAAACTACATAGCCTACCACCCTTAGCAATGTATTGGATGATGACACTATTAGGAGGAATGGATTGTCCCCACAAACTTAAAAACTTTGATTCAAATAAGAAATTGATACGCAATGTACATCCTAGAAATACAAATTGAAATTCACACTTAATTGAGTCCTTTATAGAAGGGTTAAAAAAGGTTATAAAGAAGAAGGAACAAAGGAAAGGATTAAGGATTATCTTTTAATCCTAAAAACATGAATTATCTATTATATATATGCAACGGTAACTTTGTAAGTGCAATAATCATGTGAAAAATGTAATTTCAATTAAATATTTGAATATATTTATGACATTTTATTTTTGAAAAAGTAAGTAATTTTTTTTTTATAACAACATTTTATTAAAAGTTTGATGTATAAACCCTAATGTCTCAAGGAAATATTATTATATCCTCTAGTTTCTCAAGTTAGAATTTATTTGTATAACCTTTTAAGATAGAAGTTAGAAAGAGATAAAAGTGTTTCTAGTTTTCTATTTATATAATATTCATTTTTTCTTAATCAATGGTTAGCCATGTAACTTTCCTTCTTACAATTACTTTTTTCTATTTATCTCATATCTCTCTTTTATGTTTATTAGTCATTTATAACATTTCATCTAATCAACTTACAAAAATTCCAAATACTACAAATAATCAATGAAATGGTTGCATATAATATTTTTGTTCAAATAGAAAAGATCAATGTGTTATTGTAAGATGGAAATTTTTAATATTTTTTTTCTTTTTTATTGGAAAAAATAATTTATTTTTAATTGTTTATAAAAATGTTATGGAAAGATATTGTAATTTTCATTTTTTAAAATTTCTTGTAAATTATAAAATTTAAAATTTCAATAGATCAAAATTACAATTTAATTATAAACTAAAATATATATCCAACATCAACAACACTTAAATTTATTATTATAATTTAGTATTCAATTTCTTTACATAAAAGTAAACTAAAATTATATAATATGTTATAAATAACTAAAATTATAATATATGTAAAAAAAATTCATAACAAATTTAATAAAAAAAAACCTCATCATAAATATATAATTATACAATTAAAATTATATTGATTTTCAATATAATTAAAATTATTGATTTTCAATATAATTTCAATGAGATTTTACCCTATAACTTAAAAAAAATTATTAAAACAATTTCCATACTAACATAATTCCAACCAAATTTAAAACTAAAATTGGAAATAAATACCAAATATATATAAAAAAATATTAAAACACTTTCGATGCTAATTTAAATCCAACAAAATATAAAACTATAATTGGAATTGAAAACAAATTATTCCACACACACTGGTTCTATATGATAGAATTATAAGATTATCAACGCTTCTAGAGCATAGATTAACTCACTTCTCATGTATTTCTCATGTATTTGTAGAATCATATACTAGTTATAACACTGTGAAAGTTTCTCCATGAGAGATTGGCAAACATATTCTGTATTCTAGAATCATAACGAACTTTTCACGATCATACATTTCCCAAGATATTTAAATAGTTTTCTCATGTCAAGCTAGCCTACTTGATGACCATGTTCCATTATCGCCATAGAAATCTAGGCATCTTAGACTACGTAAGGGCCATGTTTTGTTAATAAAATATACTAGAAATTGTTTCAAAAGGTGTAAAGAGGAGATAGAATTGTTACATTAAAATTATTGAATTGAAAAAGTTTTACTTTAACTTGAAATAATATTTATTGTATTAGATTTAGGTTGTTTAACAAATTTATGTTGATCTAATAAAACACAAATAAAATAATAATTAAAATATTCTAATAATAAAAATTCACTAAAACATAATTCACCACTTTTCTACGTGTAAAAGCTGTACATAAATCAGAAGTGCAGACTCAGTCTTACATTATCTGCGACAACGACGCTCAACTCCCACGGATGATATTACATATATTAGCAGGTTCTCCTAACTTACAGTAGAGTACATAAAGAAAAAGTGCACACGGGTTCTCCTAGAAATCTCGACAGCAACAACAACACTCAACCCCCTATTGGGCCAGATACATGTCAACTATCTTCTTAAAATATACATCCCAGTTCGTTACAAGTTACTTCTGGCCGACAAATCCTGAACAAATTAATGACAGAAAGAGAAAAACTGAGGAGTCAACATGTGAACCACTGTCGACTTCGACAAAACTGCCAGGATAAATAAAACCATTTTCGTTATCGATTCACGTATTCTCGCCATTCTTATATTTTAACTTGACGTTGGAATGCTGGGATTCTGAGACCCATTCAATTCTCGAATAGATTTAGACAAGTAATATTCTGTTTGTTAGAACCTTGGAGTTGTTCAGTTTCTGGAGCGAGTGTCTTATATTTATTTAGAGAACGTCATTTCCACGACCGACTAACGGAAGAAACCAAACTAATTCCTTGAAGTAGCACTGTGATTACATCTCTCGTATCTTACCTTCACCAGTTGAATTGGTGCAAAATACAACTACAAGTTGGAAAATGGCTAAGAATAAAAGCACTATAGAGGTAATGGGAAGTTGTATCATTTTTCATTATAGAAAATAAAGTCAAAATATCTAAATTACACACGGGTGATAGAGGCAGGAGCGAATTTAATACATGTACAACTCGTGTATTTAATGATAAACATATCAGAATTCTTTTATTTATATATATCTTTTCAATTTCATTTAGAGGAAATTTTTCAAAAGAACTTAAAGTAAGTATATTTCAATATAAAAATCTATATTAGTATGAGATAGTTTTAGAACTTTCTAGAACAATTTCAACAAACTTTTTATTTCAATTTGTTAAATGTTTTAGTCTTTACAACTTTTTGGTTTTTGCTTGTAAAAATTAAGAACAGTGCCAGGGTTTTTCTTATTTAGTACTTGAGTCCTATTTTGTTATTATTATAATTTATAATGCATGTTGAAATTCTTTTGTTAATTTGAAAATAGGTTTTTTCAATTATCTATGTAAATTTATTGATAAAATTTATTGGAAATATAATGTTAGTATAATAGTTATAAGATAATATAAATTAAATTTACAATTTATTTTTGAATTTTTGTTTTATGTAACATTATTTTTCCACATTTATCCAAGCTAATTATTCCATTAAGGTAAACATGTGACAAGAAATTACTGTAATGTGATTCAACTCCCATGTATAGGTAAGGAAGTGGAGCCAACAAAACAAAACCAAATGAACTTCCTCATGACCTACACACCCTTCAAGAGGCAACCGACCCTTCCAAGTGCTTAACCCCTAAGACAACTCGTTATTTTGGTGATCTTGACCCTCAGTCACTCACATGACAAGTCATGCATGCAACTGAGGTCTTCCATTGGCTCCCAGAGGAAGGCATACCAACGTTTGTGGACCTTTTCAGGAAGTTATGAGCCAACGACCCCAGATTATGAGTCAATTTTCAGGGCTCGGTCTCATGCCTCTGCCTAGAACTTCATGAAACTTCCAAAAATGAATAGTAATGATTGAATAAGTCTACCAATGCAATCACTGGTACAAGTGCTTGATTTGACGCATACTATACATTATAGACATTCTCTCAAACATGTCACAAATATGCAATCTACAGGTCATGCAACGGTTCTAAGCATCGAAGTCTCATGCTTATTTGAAATTCATAAAGAATAATTGATGCCTGATCCTGATACTTGCATTATCATCTATAAGGTCATATATTTATTGTTCAATCATTTTCTAATAAAAAAATAATGAGAGCGATACATCAAGTGTGACACAAAACATACTCATAACCACCATGTAACCAACATAAATAACAAGGATATGACAACCATAAAAACCAAATACGAAAAAGTATATTTATACTTGAAATACCCAAGGAGAAGGAGTTGTTTTTAATGAATGCATAAGCCAGCTAAGTCAGGTACTTCCACGAACCATCCGACCGTAGATTGGGCTGAACCAAATATTTCATTCCAAAATCACCCTTGTGTAATATTCCAAGCATGAATGTGGGACTCATAAAAAAATCCAATCTAGGATTCCTCATCATTTACTGCAATCCACCAAGAGATTCCTAGGACCAAACAATAAACATAAAATACCAGGCTTTACCACAATCCCACCATATATTGGTCTAGGAATCACTACATCTACACAAGCATGGATGCCTCCAGGTCTCTCCACCTACACCATCACGAATTTTCTTGTCTCCTAGCCTTTAGGATTTGAAGTATATACCGTCATTCACCAGTCGAGGATTCCTAGGCCTAGTTGAAACTCCACCCTCTAGTGTTTAGTATATATCCCACAATTCATTGGTCAAGGATTCCTAGGACTAATCAAGGGCACACACCTCTAGGTTTTACCGTATATCTTTCCATTCTCCAATAAATGATTCCTAGGCCCACCTAGGTACACAAAAATGGCTTTACCATAATCCCACCATATACCGGTCTAGGGATTCCTACACTTTGTGTCCTTCTTCATAGACCACCACACTCAGTTTCAAAATAATTTTGTAATCCATTTTAACCAAGTAGAAGAAAACCCATCACACCATAACTATCTGGAAATGGCAAGGCAAGGCTGAAAATCATTGTCACACCTAGTAAAACCCATGTGAGTGACAGTAAGAGAACTAGTTACACACATGTATATACCAAGCATGACAAATATAGCAAGGAAATCATACATGAAAATCGATACCTGCAAGTAATCTTGTTGTAGTCACTTGGTTCTACTCTTGGTTGCTTGATCTTTTCTTCCCTTTGCCTTGATTTCTTTTCCTTTTTTTTCTTTTTCCAATGCTATAATTCTCCTATAATTATAAGTGTCCAAGATTGTGAGAGATATAGCTCCAAAATTGAAGTGAAAAAAAGCTACAAAATGATCCTCATAAACCTTTTTATCAATGAGACGTATATTTTCCTATTTTTCCATTATTTTCTTTCATTTTCCTCCTCACATGTGTTGGGGCCTTTTTTTCGGACAAGAAAGTTTTGGAGTTATGGAGAACCAAAAAGATACATGGCGAAGCGCAATCAAGGTAGGCAGGGAGCTGTCATGGTTGCGATAAACCTGAAGTAAGGTGGCAGGGCATAAAATTATGACGACACAAATGGCAGAGACAGGATTCAAGGAACAAGAAGTAGAACTCCCAATGATGAAGAAGAAACAGAAGGTAGCGAAGCGCAAGGGAATAGTGGAGCAGAAAAGGGGCAAAGACTGATAGTGTCAGTCGGTAAGAACAAATAACAAGGGAAGAAGAAACTCAGAGGAGAGTTAGTCAGAGAGAGGTTGATAGGAGAGTAGAGCCTAGGGAGAGCTCTATGAAGCCATATGTACATAACTAAACTATAATAGACTCTACAGAGCATGCTTATGTTTTTTTGAGCCATGTTAATGGAATTAGACTGATGTTGTGTTGTATATTATGGATGGGTTGATGCTTGATTGATTATTGTGTATGTATGCCTATTTCAAAATTTAATTTGATATTCTGAACATGTAGTGATGAAGGATAACTTGTTTCTTAGAGTTGAGATATATGAATGTCTTTTGTATGCACATAAGATATGATTTCTATTAGTAATATTTCCTCGATGTCAATGATCTAGCCTCTAATCTCAATAAGGTTGCGGCACGACTAAGGTGAGACTCCTTGCTCCCTCGAGTAGGGTGAAAATGTCAGAGTTGTCCTAGACTACAGAGAAACCCTTGTTGGCCTGAAGTGTTAACCTGGGTCTTGTCCATATACCTCCTTTTTTCGCCAACAACATGTAACCTATGACCTTTCACCTTCCTTTTCTCCTAATTTCCATTATTTTCATGAATAAAATGCCAATTAATACCTCATGCCTTGCCAAATAATTTGTCATTTCCTTTTCAAATTTATTTTAACCATAATAAACCAAATTAATGCTTGCTACAATTTTTTGCCCAACATTCATCTTGAAATACTGTCCCGTGGCCTTGGTTATTAATTTTAGTTTATTAACTTTATTACATGAATTTTTTAACACATATTTGTTACAGATGCCTCCCCTTTATGGGAAAACCATCCTCTTTTTTCAATGACACCTAAAACCAACAAAACTTCTGAAAGAAAAAATATACTACTTATGGAGATTTATAACTTAGATCGATGTAGTATTTATAATGATCAACCTGATGATAAGCAAACCAACATGATAAAGATAACATCATGAAAACCATAATTACATGAAGCACATACCACTTATTGAAGATTTATGGTGGCATTTACATCAATATACATATATTCATATATCAAAGCATCACACCAAACATATGCAAAAAACATTTGCTCAACGAGTGAATAGAGAATGATACAGAGTCCATATTTGATCCACCATCACTCATGTAGCTTCATTGGGCTCAAATTTCTTCCACTACACTTTAACCTGCTCGATTTCTTGGTTTCAAAGCATGCACGTATTTATCTGCAAAATGCATCGACGTTCCGGCTGGAATTATCCTTCTCGTTCAACCTACAATACAAACCATTCAACCACATGATCAACATACTTAACATACTTCTTAAGCAATGAAACATGAAAAAAATCATGGAATTTGATGGTCAGAGGAAGTTCAAGGGGATAAGCCACTCTTCCAATTCTCTCAAGGATCTCGAAAGTCCCACAATACCAAGGTTCTCATTTCTCACACGACCCAATCCTCAAGGAGCTCTTCTTGGGCTTGATGTGTAAACACACCTGTTCCCTAGCCTGAAACTCCTTAAACATCCTATTCCGATCTACATAAATTTTATTCCTGTCCTATGCTACATTTATATTATTCTTGATTACCTACATTTCCTATTCCAATTATGTCAACATATATGTTACTATCAACACCCTATTTATTGGATCACTCTAACTTATGGGAGTATTACAACTCCTCGCATAGAGATCCTCGAATAGACTAATTCTCAGTGACTCCTGATAACCATTATTATAAGAAAACTTAACCAATGGAAGGTACTCCTCCCATCTCCTCTATTGAAGGATTACATACATCCTCAACATGTCCTCCAATGTCATGTTGACCCTCTCTATCTATCCATCTGTCTATGGATGATAATTTGTCCTGAAGGGCAACTTTGTCCTCCAACTCGCAAAAAACTCCTTCCAAACCATGGAAGTGAACTTAACACCCTTATCTAACACAACTTTCCTTGGAACACCATGTAGTCGCACTACATCACTGATGAAGGCCTGTGCTACATTGTTAGTTAAATAAGTATACTTCACTGGGATGCTGTGTGCTACCTTTTTTAATCCGTTGTTCTAGAAAAAAAAAAACCCATTTTTATTTTTCTTTTAAAGACATAATCAATAATGGGGGCCCTTTATGTTTTTAGTTTTTAAATAATCTTAGTTTTTTTTTAAAATAATAATACTAAAAGGAAATTAAGTTTAAAATAACATTAAAATATGATAAGAGAAAACTAAAGTAAATTTTTTATCAGGATAAATGTTTTTGGAATACCTTTATCAAAACCTATTAATAAAACATCAAGAGATTCTTATTTCCAAGATATGGGTTCATGAAATTTCAAGACGATTCACCCCCTAGGTTACATTATTTCAAGCCTTGGAATATTAGGTCTTTACTATCCGGGACTTTACATATCAAAACATTTATTAAAATTACCTACAAGAAATAGCTCTCCAAAGGTACTTTTGCATTATGGAACTTTCACATATAAAAACTCTTATGTCTCAGAACATATGCATCTTAGAGCTCTCGTATATCATAAGTTATCTTACATCTTGTAATTTTTCGTACCTCAGATCCCTCGCATCTCAGACCTTTTGGATTCTTGTCTCCAAGAATGAGTTTCAGTTAAGAATGGACAAGCATAAATACCCGAATGAAAACTCTTACATCTATGTGAGTAAGTGTACCCATTCAATGAATATTATTAAACTATAGAAATTTAACTAAGGTCATGTTTACAGGAGGATAATAGTAGATGTCAAGAAGTGAAAATTGTGGATTCAAATTCTCCCTTAAGTGTTAGAGAAGAAAACAAAACTTCATAGCCTACGACCCTTACCATTGTAGTGGACGGTGACACCACTTGGAGGAATGGATTGTACCCAAGAACTTAAAAAAATTGATTCAAATAAGAAATTCATACTCCATATACATCCTAGAAATACGATTTGAAGATCACACTGAGTTGAGTCCTCTATAGGAGGGTCCACTACAAGGAAAAGACCATCTAGTGGATGTTTTTGAGGAACCCCACAAAAAAATACGCCATACATATGTTTCTAGCGGAGGTTACGAGAGGAGGTTGGCAGGCAGAGGGTTTTGCGGATGTTTTCCGATCGGTGCGCTTATCATTAGACATCGCCCCAGTGCTCTACAATATTGAAAGCACCGGTCGGCACAAAAGCATTGACACACCAGACACCATGCACTCCATACACACTCGCCGAGTGTATTCTATTATTCTATAGCGCCAGTGCGTCACACATCTTCCACGTTAGTGCATTATAAAACACTGCACCAAAATAGAAACTGCCTGGTGTGGTAGAATGAAACTGCATCGGTGCATCATAAAACAACACACCTAAAGAAAAACCCACCGGTGTGTTTGTGAGAAATAACACCAACGCGCCTATTAACCACGCACACCGGTAAAGGGTTAAATTAAAAAAAAATTACGGCAAAAAACCTGGATTTCTCATTTTTCCAGTGCTCCTGAGCTCTCAATTACCAGTGCGTGCTCTACCATAGAATGCACCAGTGCAAACAAAAAATTGGCACACCGAATAGAGTGTGCGACGTACACACCCTCCAGGGGCGTCCCATTATAGTAACACATCGGTTCTTCACTACTCTTCCATGCCGATGCATCATAAAACACTGCACCAAAACAGAAACGTGACAGTGCGTTCTTATCCAAGCACACCAGTCTGCCTCTAAAACGCATGCACCAGAACAGTGTTGAATAAAAAAAAAATAAGGCCAAAAAACTGGTGCTTTATGACCATTCCGCATCGGTGCTTTACGAATATTCCACCCCAGTGCACAATCAAAACAACATGCCAAAACTGAAACATCTCGGAGCGGTGTTATGGAACAGCCCCGGTGCATTATAAATAATGTGCCAAATGTGGCACTGCCCGGTTTGGTTGTAAGTAATCATACCGGTGCGCCTATAAAACCCCACACACCGAAACAGGGTTAAAAAAAATTACGGCCAAAAAACAACATTTTTCACTTTCCTCAGTGCTCCAGAGCTCTCAAGTACTAGTGCCATTTCCCATTCTCCGAGCCGCCGTGACATCAGTGCTCTCATTATACCCATTGGATGCACTACTGCTCTGCATTGGAAACCAATCTCGAGTTTTCATTTTGAAAAATGGTGGGAAAAAATTATTTTGAAAATTTTATAGCCAATATGCTTCCTCGACGGCAAAATGTACAGGTATTTTTCTAGTTTTTCCATAATTAAGTCTTTTAGCGGATTAGAATTTGAAATAAACTTAAAAATAACCATTAAAAATAAATAAATAAATAAATTCTCACGCAGTGCACCTGAGATATTCAGCTCACATCGGATAGCAGTGCTGCCTATAAAATTTACAGGTCGCACCGCGAACGGTTCTAACGGTATCCGCACCGTTGCCGAGGCAGTACCGAAAGGTGCCCCACATAATTTTAAATTAAAAAATAAATAAAATGCGATGCGCTCATTTAGCCAGGCACACCGTTGACCAAGGGAATCCTAGTGTGGTGCGTTGATGGTATTATCCACTCTAGTATATGTCAGCGCACCGCATTCTGCATTCCAAGAGGGTTAATGGTGTGGTTGGGTAAAATAATGCATCGTCGACTATGCAATTTTCAAGAAGTCGATGTGCTCACATGACTATATGCTCCCGGGCATTTATTTCAGTCAACGCATCGCTATTCTAAACCTAGATTTAGTCAACGGTGCTTGAAAAATAGACAGTTGCACTGAGGCTAGTACGTTGTATTTCATTAGGGGCACTAGGAACGAGTTGCTACAACCTTAAGTCACACTACACCCCGTGTGTGACTGTTTTTGTGGCGCACCGACTGGTCTGTTTTTTTTTTTTTCAAAAAAAAATATATATGTATATTCCTAAATACATGTATGTTTTAATTAAAATTTTTTTATCTAATATGCTAATGATTCAGACAGAAGAGGAGCAACAACAACAACAACAGGTTGAACAGTATGACATGATTCGCCAATGGGAGGTCCGAGAGAGGGAAAGAGATGCATAACCTCGACCTATTACAACAAATACTCAGGGGATCCTTAAGTAGGTAGGCCTCCTCAAGTTCTATGAGGCTACTTCCCTAAAGGCCCATAGTGTGTTTCTGAGATATCTTATCTGCAGGTAGAATGCCCACCGACAGGCTTTCTAAGTTATTCCTAATCAGTGGTACACATCCACCGAGGAGGATATTTATTTTATTACAGGACTATCGAGGAAAGGGGTGGATTTTCCCTCATTCCCAAACGTGCTAGTTGGTTGTGTAGCAAGGAGTCAGTTAGTTTACTCCTAGAGATACATTGGAGCACATGTACTATCTCCTTCAGAATTTTAGGTACCTAGAGGTCAGTTATGTATAGGTGCATTTGGTAGATAGGACCTGTAGTGCCTCTCACTTATCATTTCGACCATTTCTCACAACACCAATGATGGGCAACACATTATTTTCTTGCTTTTATATTATGTTGATTCTTTAGTAAAAAAACCACAACTTGTTAGGTGGTTTGCCATTTTTTTGTGGCAGTTTTGTATGGCCTTAGATATATGTCATGCTCATGAACAAGGGAGCGTCAACATCCATTTTGCTTCAGAGTTGTTTTGTTTATTTTTTTATAGGTTTCCAGAGATGAGACCTAGTTTTTTTCGGCAGCCTCATAGGCTGATGTTCGAGGCCCGGATGCGCATGTGGGGGCAGATGATGCCCAAGATGGGAGACACTATGTTTCCAACCAGGATATTGCATGATGCACTGGACTTACTAGCCGATGTTGACGGGCTGCATCCCTTCATTTTGTTCCCATGTCCTTATGTTGTATTAGATTGGCGAGGGTGTCCCAACATCCTTTTCACAGATGATGAGCCACCAGATGATAGAGGTAATATTATATTTATATTTATATTTATTGTAACATGTTATTTAACTTGTTTTTATTAATTTGTGTAATGAAATTGTCTAATTATTGTTGTGCACTTTTATATATTTTGCAGAAATTGTCTCTTTTGATGGTGAGGAGATGCCAGATCCACCACATGATCCAGGTGTCAATCTTGATGATAATCAGGACATGGCTGATGTCGAGGATGATCATGATCAAGATGAGGCCAGTGCAGCAGAGAGACATGCTCCTGCTCATGGTGCACTGGTACCGCCTTTTGCTAGGTGCGGTTAACCTGAGACTAGATATAGGATGGAGTTGGGCAACCAAATCTATGCATTGATTGTTGATGCGGGCATCAGGCCTACTTATTAAAGAGACATACATGCCGATGATAGGCTATTTTGGATGTGAAGAGGCATGCTGTGTGACATGTACGACCAGATACGACATGTCGTAGGAGTTACGACAACTATTACGTGACTGAGGAGGACTGTTCGTAGCTATAGGCGTACTAGTCGAGCCGCGACACGTGATGGACAGTCTGCAAGTAGTGACTCACATGCATCTCATGATCGTTCACCTTGCGTCACGCCTGATAAGCATGAGGCTGATCCATTAGCAGCATCTAGTAGTCATCATGGAGATGAGGCTGGACCATCGACCACGTCTAGTCAGTAGCCTGCAGCATAATCTGTCAGTACTAGTCATGACCATGAGCAGGCTAGACCATCGACTGTCGAGGCTACACTATTGACTAAGCAGGCCTCCACTAATACTGCTTATATTGATGTTGTACTAGAACCACCAGCTGATGCATCCATCAGTACTACTGATCATGATCAAGAGCAGGCTCAACCATCGACCATCGAGGCTGCACCCTTTGCTGAGAAGGCCTCCACTTGTACTGCTATTGATGTTGTTATACTACCACCAGCTGATCCATGACATTTATATTACATTTGTATATTTTTAACATTATTCAGTTATATATATATATATATATATATATATATATATATATATATATATATATATATATATATATATGTGGTCCATGTATTTTATGTCTGCTAGTTCTATTTAATTTAAAAAGAAGATCATCATGATGTATGCAAAATATTGTAGGTCGCGTTAGATATGTTCATTTAATGTTTATCTTGCAGATAGATGTGTGTATGTGATAGCATGAGTTATTTGAGATGAAAGGTATATTTGATGTTTGTGTTGTGATGATGTTAATTTGATGTTTGAATGTGTTTTTTAGTTGAATATGATGTTTCTACGATGATTATCATGATCGTGATGATGTTTATTAATTAATTTAATATTAAATGACCATTATATTTATTAAATATTATGTCGTGATTGTAATTGAAATTTAAATTTAAATTTTATGTAAAATTGTAAAATTGTATTTGTACTAATTGTAATTTTAACTATAATTGTATGTATAATATTTATTAATGTGAAATTTTAATTGTAATTGTAATATTTATTTTATTGTGAAATGATTGTAATTGTATATATGAAAAATTGTAAAATTGTAATTGTAATTCTAAGTGTATGTGAAATTCTAAAATTGTAATTGTATTTGTAATTGTAATTTTAATTGAATTGTATGTAAAATATTTGTAAAATTGTAAATGTAATTCTATGTAAAATTGTAAATGTAATTCTATGTAAAATTAAAATTTTAATTGTAATTCATCGTAATTCATGTATGTGAAATTAATTTAAAATTGTAATTGTAATTCTAATTCTAATTGTAAATGTAATTTTAATTGTAATTGTATCTAAAATATTTGTAAAATTGTAATTGTAATTGTAAATGTAATTCTATGTAAAATTGTAAATGTAATTGTATGTAAAATTAAAATTGTAATTGTAATTCTAATCGTAATTCATGTATGTGAAATTAATGTAAAATTGTAATTCTAATTCTAATTCTAATTGTAAATGTAATTTTAATTGTAATTGTATGTAAAATATTTATAAAATTTTAATTCTATTAATGTGAAAATTTTAATTGTGTTAATGTGAAATGATTTTATTAAAATATTTAAATCTGTAAATTTGGAAATAATTCTAAAATAACAAATCTAGAATAATACGAATTTTTGTAACATGATAAATTTTAGTAAATAATGAAAATAAATTCATGTACTTTAGAATTATCATTATTTTACTATGATCTTACATACAAAAAAAAGAAGAAGGATGAACCCAAATCATAGGGAAATTGTGAAAGAAGAATTACAAAAATTGTTGAATGTAAACATCATCTATCCAATTTAAGACAGTCAGTGGGTTTCTCCTTTGGTGATTGTACCTAAAAATAATGGTAAATGGAGGGTATGCATTGATTATCGAGAGTTGAATAAGGCTACTTTAAAAAAACATTTCCCATTGCCTTTCATAGATCAAGTATTGGATACATTAGCAGGAAATAAGTATTTCTCATTTTTGGATGGTTTTAGTGGTTACAATAAAATTCAAGTAGCACCTAAAGACCACAAAAAAACCACGCTCACCTGTCCATGGGGAACTTATGCTTACCGTGTACTTCCTTTTGGATTTTGCAATGCACTTGCAACATTCCAGAGGGCAGTATTAGGAATTTTCTCTGATCTAAAACATGATTGTGTGGAAGTATATATGGATGATTTTATAGTTTATGGAAATTCATTTGAAGAGGCTCTTGAAAACTTGGAAAAGGTTCTTAAAAGATGCAAAGAAGCAAAACTTTCATTAAGTCATGAAAAATGATTTATGATGTTTACTCAAGGAATTGTTTTAGGACATCACATTTCAGGGGATGGAATTAAAGTAGACTCATATAAAGTTGAAGTCATCTCCAAATTATCAATTCCAAGTTGTCAAAAGGATGTTAGAAGTTTCTAGAACTTAGAAGGTACTATAGAATATTTATAGAAAACTTCACCGAAATAGCATCTCCACTCTTCAAACTTCTTACCAAATATTGTGAATTTAGTTGGAATCCTAATTGCCAATTGGCATTTGAAACTTTAAAAGAAAAAATTTTTGAAGCACACATCTTAAGAGGTCTTAATTGGAAAATACATTTTCACATTTCAACAGATGCTTCAGATACAACTCTGGGAGTTGTACTAGGACAAAAATATTTGATTCCCTATGCCATCTATTACACAAGTAAAAATTTGACTCCTGTTGAGTTAAATTACACTGTAACTGAAAAATAATTTCTAGTTGTTGTCCATGCTATTAACGAATTTAGACACTACATCATTGGATATGAAACCTTTATTCACACAGACCATTATGTATTTTGTATTTAATGAATAAATCTATCACTAATAGTAGAATCATAAGATTGTTATTACTCTTGCAAGAATTTAACATCAGAATTCTAGACCGACCTCAAAAACAAAACACAAATGTTGATTTCTTGTCCAAAATGCAAAACAACAACAATGATACTCCAGTAGAGGATAATTTTCATGATGAATATATCTTTTCAATATCTACTAAATCACCATGGTTTGGAGATATTCCTAACTACTTAGCTACAGGAAAATTACCAGAATACTTTCTTCCTAGAGTGAAAAGAATAATTATTCAAACAAGTTCATTATACTCATGTGTTAATCATGAATTGTATAAAACAGGTCCACATCTCATCATTGAGAAGGTGTGTTCGAGAATATGAAATGCCTAAAATTATGAAGGCATGCCACGATGAACCTTGTGGTGGACACTTTGCTGATAAGAGGATTGCCTATAAAATACTTCATTTAGGATATTATTGGCTATCCATCTTCAAATATTCCAAATAGTATGTCAAAAGGCGTGACAATTGTAAAAGAATGGGGAAACTTGTTCCTACAGATTAAATTCCCTTACAACCTCAGGTACTCATCGAACCATTTGAAAAATTGGCCCTATATTTTGTTGGACCAATCAATCCACCATCAAGACAAAATATGTACATTCTAGTTTTCACTAACTATGTAACTAAATAGGTAGAGGCTAACGAATTTTCAGTTGCTAATGAAGATGATGTAGTTTAATTTCTCTTTGAGGATATTTTCACTCATTTTGGTGTCTCAAGGGAAATTGTGATAGATCAGGGATATCAGTTTACATCTAGGGTGGTGAAAAATATTATGGATGAATACAAGGTTAAACATATAAAGTCCACTCCATATCATCCACAAGAAAATGTTCTAGTGGAGTCCGCCAATAAAGTGATTCAGGCAATCCTCACAAAAAATTTACATCTACAAAGGAAAGATTGGGCAGATAGGTTTTCTGAAGCCTTATGGGCCTACCAGACTACATGGAGGAATAAAACAATACATACTCCCTATGAACATTTTTATTGGAATAAAGACTTATTTTCTATAGAATTTCAGATCAAAACATTCAAGATAGCAGTTAGATTGGGACTTAATTTATGAGAAGCGAAAAAGCACATAATGGAGAAAATTAATGAGCTTGATGAGATCAGGCAAGATGTAGTTCAAAGAACTAATCTAATCCAGCAACAAAGGTCTAGACGGCATGATCAGTACATAAAAGAAAGAAAGTTTCAAGCAGGAGATTGGGAACTTTTGTTCGATTCAAAGTTCGAAGACTTCCAAGGAAAATTTCAGACTCATCGGCTTCGGCCTTATGAAGTTGGCGAAGAAGAACCCTTCTTCTTCCCCAACTTAGTCTTCTTTATATATATATATATATATATATATATATATTATTCAAAAAAAAATTGTATAAGTATGAAAAGCAATCAATGATTGGCATCCTTATACATAAATACAAGATGAAAATCAGAGTTTTGACATCTTATATTTTCATTCTAAAAATCCGAAATTATTTGTTCCCTTTCTTTCTTTGAAGAAATAAAAGAAGTAGTTACATAATTGCTAGAATTCTGCAGCTATCATCACATTCTCCAGCTCTGTTGCATTTTCTTATAGCCTACTGAAGAAAAAATACTGAACATAAGAAACTGAAGAGTCCATTGAAGATCATGCTGAAAGGATACCTAAAGAATCAACACAAATAAAAGAGGAACAAAGGTTAGTTCCAAGGTATGTTACAATTTTTTTTTTAAATAATAATACCAAAACCATTAATATATATAATTTATATGATTATATGCTACCTCAATATGTCATAATTAGAATTGATTGTATTTGGATTCACATCACATTTTCATAATCTGACCACAACATATGTATCATATCTCATAATAATCCATATAGATTTTCCCATTAATGATTAACTGTCATGTATTATTTCCATAAACCACTCATCTACGTTCCTAAAACCTCGCCGAATATCTAAAAAACCCTCGACATCCTTAACCCAGAGCCGCAACCTCAATTCCCTCGATTAAAGAAGAACAGTTCTGAAGGTGAAACTCCTCATGATAGAGACATGGGTCTGATAGTGAGAACTGAACTTGTGGGAGAAAAAGTCATGGAGGGTTATCCTCAAGTAAAGGAAATGCTGCGGAAGGTATAATGGCTCTAGTTTATATAGAAGTTCGATGGGTTTCATAAGGAGGTCACCAAGTCCTTTGCAAGATCATTCGATGGGAAACAGGTCGAAATTGGAGATATAAATTATTAGTGACTAAACCCTTTGTGTCCGAAGCTACAGAACTCTCGAGAACTAGCGAGAGAGTGTTTAAGAAAAAGTAAATTCACAGTGAAGAATGGAAAGTTTTTCTGAATAATCTAGATATGGACACGACTGTTTATAATAAAGGAATTCTTAGTTCAGCACCCAAAAACAAATGGAGAAATATTCTTTTAATTTTACAAAATTTTGTTACTTGTGAAGGCATTTTTGACTGTATGTTTGTTTATCATTCCCGATTGTTAATGAAATTTTTGGAGGATGGATAAATAAACCTCCCATACTTCCTTTTGAACAGTCTAAAGAAAATGTCAACAAATGTGTAGAAAATATTCCAATTCATAGACAATACCATGCACCATCACGGACTGATAAAGATACTTATTGAATTCCATCTAAAAAGTGTAGGATATTCTTGGGAAAATTTCCTAATCAGAAATCACTTTCAAGATGAAGCACCTGAACAGCCTAAGGATGACAAAACCAAAAAAAGTAGAAGGATAAAGGTTGATACATGCATTGAGAAGAAATTCAAGAAGAAGAATAACTCACCATTGCAGAGTTAATGAAAAACAAGAAACAAAGTGGAGTAAAAAAGAGAGGCAATGTAGAGAAAAAGGGAAAAGTTACAAGTTTAGAAGATTTAAACCCTCCACAGCCAAGGAGAAGCTCTAGAATTTGTAAACCCTTGAAGAAGACACCATCACAGGAGGAAGAATTTGTAAATTTAGATTAAGAGCCCCAAGTGCCATCACCCATTATTGTCTCTCATGTACACAATCCTATACACTCTCCTATACATAGTCCTGTACACAATCTGAGCAGGAAATCCCCATAAATTTACCCAACACAGTAGAATATATATGAATATATTGAGTCATTGGAGAAAAGAAATGCAAAAGAAAATCCAAGTGTGGAAGAGCAGCCTATCAGTCCACAAGGACCTCTTGTAAACACTCTCAAGCAAGAAATTTATGAGCTAGAGATACTGAACAAGCACATTAAACAAGAAAATGAAACCCTGAAAGAAGAAAATCACTTGGAGAAGGTAATGAGTGATAACACTATCTTACATTGGGGGCCATTGTATGAAAATAATAAGAAGCTAAATAAAAACAAAAAAAATTTGAAGAGGAAAGTCATCAGCCTAAATTACAAACTCCTTATGAGGAAACCTAGAATTGTAATCACTTCAAGGAAAGGAAATAACATCAATTTGGATTTATTAGGAGAGGTGTAAGAACAAATTCAATAGGAGGTGAAGGCTCACAATTTTTGGAATTGCATGAGGACATGCAATGGTCTCTTAGTGGGGGTATGTTGAACCTCAAAACAATTGTTATTTTGACATACTTTTTCATCATTTCTTCCTTCCCTTTCACAAAATCATGACTCCAATCAATGGTAATTGAAATATTCCACATCAGAGAAGAAATTTAAATGATATCTACTTTATATTATGATTCTTATTATTATTTAAATGAATTTATGTAATTAACTATAGAATGTGTGCAATACTGCAGCTAATCGTTGTTTCTGCAGCTACTATTATTGTTTGACAAGTTTTGAAAAGAAAATAAGGAAGAAGGTCATATGGGTATCTATAGAATGATCCACACATGGATCGTATCCCATCCACCTATTTGAATTCAAAGAGAAATCGTGCCTACGCTCGTGGTCAAGATCGGTCAAAGAACATGATCTGCAAATGAAATACTCTTGATTTTCTTTGACGCAGCAAATCGAGAGATGGACATTAAAGAAATTTCTTCTATCCAGACTTCTAATTTCAGTTCTATTTGTTATATATAGGAGGAAATGCCTCAAACAATTAAATCTGAAACTTGTATAAATACTTGTCTTTTGAAATAGGGAGATAGTCCTAATTTTGTGATAATTCAGTGTATGATTTTGAAACTATGTTTTGATAATAAGAATATCAATTCCAGATCCTTTTATGCACACATAGTCTATTAGATTTTCAACTATTTCTGTTGTAGGGGGTCCCTGCATGGAAAGGAGGTTTTTAATTGTTTTGTATTTTGATTTCTGTCATTTAAATTCTTGTTGATTTGTTACTTTTTCTACTGTCAATTCATAGTTAAATTCATATTGTTTTTATATTTAGATTCCTTTAAATTCATACTTTAATCTACTTACTAATTGTAGATTAGTTTAATGAATGATTTCTTAAATTCGTTTCCAATTAGTTGTGTAATCTTGTGCTCTCTATTTCATCTCAAGAAAGTGGCTTTGTCATCTTCCAATTGGATCAGATTTGGGTATTTGGTCATATAGCAGTTGTAGTTTTCTTTAAACATGCTTTGTACTTGATTTTTATTTCAATTGGCATTGTCATTTAAATTCTTAATAATAGGATTTGTGCTTTCAATCCATGGAATAGAATTATATTAAGTTAGGACAAAATTAAATTAGAATTGTGTTTTTAAAATAGAACAAATTCTTTGTTTTCATAGGAATAAAGCTTTCAATGGATAGGATAGGAAATGATTTCATCTTGTCATTCGAATGCAATTAGATTTATAATAGTGCTTTGTTTTAAACTAGTTAGATATTTTCCATAGATTTTTTTTCCGGCCTACTAACATCATTCAAAGATTGATATATTTTTATGCAATTTAGATTAGTTAATGAACATTTTGTTTTCTTCCTTATTTAATATTTCATATTCCATTAAAAATAGTTTGTAATTCAATTGATTTTCTTAGAATAAAAACAACATCTCCTTTTCTTCCTTATTTAAGAATTAGTTTTCATCATTAAATTCATTTAGATTTGATTATTCACTAGAATTTAGAGATTTCACTTCTTAGACCAATTTTAGAGATAAGATACAAAATCCCCAAAACAACATAAAAATACACAACGAAGTAAGGAAACAAGATTACTGAAGAATATATAATGCATGACAATTCATCAAATTACTAACCTCGGTCGATAATTTATGATATAAATTTGAGATATCAAATTGACTAAACAGTACATGTTCATTCTCAATTTAAAGAGATCTCATAAGAAGAGTCACATTTGTAGCCCATCTGCTTATATCATCATATCAATCCGTCATTTTCATATAAAAAGGCTTTTACTAACAGCTCCATCTCTCCATGATATCTTGAGCTTCAATGCTACTGAGACCAATTATTTATAGACACCATCATCATTGTCTCTAAGGCACATACTCCACCTCAGTGTTGATTGAGTATTACCTTCCTTTGGACTATTCTTATCTTGGGTAGCTAATCCTTAAACAATATTTATCCATGAATACTCTTATCTTGAATTTCCTACCACTTTCAAAGAGTATCGAATGTCAGATGGTTCCCAAATCCTCCATTATTTCTTCCAATGAAGATAATAATGTGTGTCTATATCTCCCTTTAAGATAGGGAGGATACATCCTCCAAACTAAGATTGTCTCTCAAATACACAATCGTTTTGTTTGGAATTAATTTTTTCAATATGTCATGAAGAATATTAACAAAATTTACATAATTTACAAGAGACAGAGAAGTGGTAGAAGACGCCTCAACCTCAATGTATATTTCTCATAATTTAATGTACAAACTAATAGAAATGATAAAAATATAAATGCACGCGGAACTTTTTCTCAAGATAGTGTATCTATCCTGGATAATTTGGTTGAGAAAATATCTCAACCACACACTAATATAGGAGCCTAACTAGTTGGAGATAATCTCTCAACCAACTAGACCTAAAATGAGTCCTATATATGAGGGAAAATCCCAACCTATAAAGGTAGTATTAAATTCTAACTTTCATGATAATAATTAATTAAATTATTTTGGACTTAGTATTTTTTTTACCACATGAGAGTGAGGCTAACATTACCCCCCTTAATCATAAGTCCAAAATAAGAACCAGGAACCATCTCCCAAGTTTTCATGTTGAAACAGTTGATCCTCAATAAAAAAACACTGCCTGAAAAACTGCCAAAGTTGGTTGCTAAAAACTCCATCTAAATAAAAACAAACCAGGAACCATGAATTGGCTACTAGTCTCATACATCTATGAAAGTTTCTTGACAACTCCATTAAATTCCAAGATGTAATGCAAAATATTTCATATGTCCTTTGCTTGGTCCACTAACCACCAAAGTGAACAAAAGAATTTCCACACATGTTCTATATCAACATCCTAATCGCTTGTCCACTAAAAAAATGTTGATGACGATTCCCATTGGCATATTTGAAATTCAAATTTCCAATTGCTTTTCCACTAGAAAAAATATTTTGATGCTCACTGGCGAAATGTTGAATTTCAGATTCTTAATGGCTTTCCCACTAGAAATTTTGATTTGATGCCCACTGGCTCATTTTATGAAGACTTCCCACTAGTTGATTTTGTTTATGTTGTTGAAAATTTTATTCTGACAACCATATTCAATTCCTTTATCATTTCCCACCTTTGTGAGATGAAAGGAGATACGGTCATCTTCATTTCATTTATGAACTCCCACCCTTTAGGTGTAGGATAGTTTCACTATTTTACTCCCTTTTTCTAGTGCAAGAGAGTATTATTGACTACAATAGTTGTTTTCATGTGAGGCTGAACCTTTCAGTAACACATAGAGAATTGTTTGAATGTAGCTGACCATTTCCACAGATCAATCCATGCATAATTTATCTTCACTCTGGGTGGTTGATTTCACGTGCAACATCTCACTGATGAATTATTTTTCTTGCCACAATGGTGACAAGGATGGGGGTCAAAATATTTACTCTCCATATGGCCATTTCGTTTACCATTAGGGAAATATTGAGTTATAAAATGGGCCTCATAAGGAAATTATAAAATAATAGTCAAAATAATTAAATAATATTTGATTACATCATCAAATTTTAGAGGGAAAAATGAAAAAACTACTTTTTCATCTCATATTTTCAACTTTTCTCCCTATGGGGTTTTACTCAGATTTCAAGCGAGAACACTCGTTGGATGCAAACTTTGATTCCTCATCCAAGGAGTAGCCATGTTTCATAATTTCTATGGAATTTCCTACACAAAAAATGACAAATACATGAAAAACATGATTGCAATCATGTTTTTCATGTATTTCTCATTTTTCGTGTAGCAGGGTGCATTGAAAGTATGCATCATGGGTGCTCCTTGGATGAGGAATTAAAGTTTATATCCAACGAGTAAAACCTTAGGGAGATAAGCTGAAAATAAAATTTGAAAAAATAGTTTTATTATTTTATTATTTTTTAATCCTTTTACTTTTTTACCCCAAAAATGGTGATTCGGCCCCCATGGTTGACATCATCATCTTGAATCTTATTGGTTCTTATAAATTTTATTTTGGTTTTACATTTTTCTTCGGAGCCACATTTTAGACCTCAAAAGTTCTCTAATGAATGGTTACACTTATTCTGAGCATTGTCTAGAAATATGACACTTACAAACTGCACTAGTTTTGAGTAATCTGGAACATACAAAATGTTCTATTTGTTGTAATCTAGGCCATGTTGATCTTTGTTGAAGGATATTTCTTCCCAATGTCTGATCATTTTCTTGGAAAGATCATCTTGTTGTTGTTCTTCACACATGTTTTTTTTGTCAATATTATGAGTTAGATTGATTAAATCATTTATATCACACTAAGCATCAACCATTTCTATTAATGATTCATTTGTTTCACATGCTGCATCAATTTGTTTACTTAGACATTGATGACTACTCGCTGCATTATCTAGTATTACAACCGGCTGGATGAGATCACATGTGTTGCAACTTGCATCAATTTGGTTAATTAGATCATTTTTGTCACAACCATCATCAATATGCTGAATAACGTCACTTGTATCACAAATTTCATATGTTGTTTGGATAAGGTCTTCAGTGTCGCAACTTGCATATACCTACTCTGTACATTGTGCATCAAGTAGATATTAATTTTCACTTAATTTTATTTGGAGTGTGATAATGAGTTTTTATTTCATTTCAAACTCAATTTGAAAGTCTTTCGCTACTTCTACTATGCTGGTCATTTGATTGATTACTTTTTTATTTTTCTTCAACTTCCATTCCATTATTTCAATTTTGTTTTGTAACTCATGATTTCACTCTTTAAATTCTTTAATGTATAGCTATGTACTTTGAAGACGTTTTCCTCCTTTTCCCATGTTGATCTTCGACATGCTTGCTTGTACTGGCTCACATGATTGATATTTTAACTTTCTTTATTTAGTGAACTCACTCTCTTGATGTTTGTTTGTCAATTGTTGCTTGCTTTACAACTGAATTCGCTCGCTTGATGATTTCTTGATCGCTGCTTGAATGTCACTTGAACTTCATGCTTGCTTGGAATTTCTATTAACAATTGATTACTTCAACTTACACTCACTTGAATGCTTGCTTCAATTAGTTTCAGGCTCACTTGATGTTGTGAACTTTTCACTTGCGTGAACTCACTCACTTGATTGATAAAGAAAAAGGGTGTCCAATACTATCGAAAATGCACCCAAGAGAAACACTTACAACGATGTGAATGAATTAGCTAGAAAAAATGGACTCACTTGGCTTAAGTGACTTAGTTGAAGAGAATTGACTCACTTGACCTAGTATCAATTCAAAGCTTGGGTGTCAGCTTCAACTGAGAATGAACCCTTACAATTCAACTCAATTTGAATTTGATTACAAGCTGAGTTACAAAAAATAAATTTATTTGCAACTTACACAATGACCAAATGTTGTTGAATGTTGATGTAGAATTTTTGTTAGAATGCTTGAGATTTCAGCTTCATCAACTTGAGTGTCTTAAGTGAATTTTCTTGTTGATGTAGGATCTTTTTTGAATACAGATGTTAACAACTTGATATTTTTGGTTATGTGTTGCAGCTTCTTGATTGCCTATAGTTTTCTTGATTACATGAGAAAGAAGAGAATTTATTGTGTGCATGCATTTCCTAAATTATTTGTGCACTCCATGTGTATCATTTTACAAAGAGAGTGTTAAAACTAGACACAAAATGTAAGCAACATCAAGAACCATGCACCATCATAAACATACTCTTGGTGTACCTAAGATCCCCGGGTGGATCTAGTACATAATCGCCGCCAAAAAAATATGTTTTTATTAATTATTGAGTACATAAGAAATCAATTTCACCTTAAACTATTGAAAATGTCAAGCTCACAACCCTTTGAAGCTAGCTGTCTTCAAAATCTGGATGTGCATTGACTCAATCTCTCTCAAAGTAAAACATTAATTTGGATTGCAACAATGATTTTGTCTTTTAAAAATATTCCATTATCACTCCAAATTTACAAAAATAAATGACACCTTCTCTCTCAAAAATAAAAATTTTAATGCACCTTTATCTCATCCAAACATTCTATGGTCACTTGTGTCTCCCAAAAGAAACATTTACAAACTTGTTAACTACTTATCACTCCATTGGAATCCACCTTATCACTATTATAAATATTTAAAAAAATTAATTAAACTTTATGAAGTCATTTAAAAAAACTGAACGAAACTCCTTAAAAAAAAGTCAAAGCATACTTTAAACAATGCATTTGGAGAAGAATTTACATAAATTTCTAGAAGTAACACAACCCCAATGGGCTCTTTGGTAGGAAAATCTAGCACACACTAGTTGAATGCTGGTAGTGAATGTTGTTATCAACAACACACATCCAATTCCTTTCCAAAGAAGAAGCTTTTGTTCATGGTAGGTCAAAGAGGTGATCTAAAACTTGGCACAAGCATACTCGAGCTCTTATAATTTACCCTGTCATATGTGATGTTATTTCTATAGTGATTGCTATAATGTCAACAAAGGCTCCAGATTTAACTTTGCAAATGTGAGCCTTGCGAGTAATACCTGTCTTTGCTTTGCCAGGGTGCTCTGCTCTTTGGTATTCAACATGCTCTGTATCTCACATTATTCTTTCCAAAAATATTCACACATCACTATCCGTGGTTTTCTAAATTCAAGGCTTGCAATTCGATTTTAGTTTGTACAATAAAACACTAGTGAAAAAAAATTGAAATTGGTTGTTAAATTTTACAGAAACCCCACTTAATTATTAATGAAAATGGCTGGAAAAATCATGAATGCTATTCAGTATAGTGGATATGAGGGAGGTGAAGAGGAGTGAATATTCATAGCTCGCAGTAATCCATGGCATCTCCTTTGAGATAGGTGGGAAGAAGAGTGAATTCACAACTATTGGAAGAGGCAAGAAAGCAAGTATTTCATTTCTTGAAGGAGGCCTACTGTTTGATTTCACAGATCATGGAGACCTACAAACTCCATGAAGTTATCACCCCTTTTAGTTTTGTTCTGTTGTGCCTTCCCAGTTTTGAAAGTAGGCCCTTGTAATCAATCCAAATATTATTGACATGTTTATTATCAAAGGGGATGTAGAACTACAAAACTATCTTGATCATTCTAAACAGCGACATCTCCTATTAGGCCAATATGTTATTGATGCACAAAGGTGTCAATGTGTGTGTGCTACTGCATGTTGTATATTATTTGCAGTATGGGGAGAGGATTTTTAGTCCCTCTCTATTTCAAACCTGTGCCATGATTATCAACCATAACACAACGAATTCCAACAAAATTATTTGCAAGCACACTTCACCTACTATTATAATCAACCTTCTCATGTTCTATGGAATAGCTGAGGACAGAACCCACATCTGCTTCCAATAACACAATGATAAAAAAATTATAATTACCTCTATGTTAGGGATGAATCTGATGACTCTCTCTTAATGCAATAGATGCAGATCCCAATGCCTCATCCTTCCCATGCGCATCACAAATTTCATGGACAAGAGTGAAATACACACCACCTAGATTTTCCTCAATAAATGTCACCAAAACATGTTTGAAAGTTTGATCATCCACTCTTCTCGGGCTCCAATCAAGATAATGTACAGGTCACAGTAGATCAAAACAAAACTCTTGCAGAAAGAAACTATTAACCACATAACTCGATCTTTTCCTTTCTGCGATTTTGTTTTGTCTATAAAAACTCGCAAATAATCCAAAAAAATGTGCTCTTCTTATTCACAGCTCACCTAAACATCTAACTAACATTACTGATTTAATTGATAAATGTTACCAAGCATACATTCAGATCTTCTACGCTCTCCATGTATAATTCTACAGTGGTTGTAGATAAAATCAGACTAGAGCGAAAGACTTACTCTCAACCTCCTCACAATGGCATCTCCTAGATTTTTGACATAAGATATTATGTACCTCCATGCTCACCACAACAGAGATTTATACACCTCATGATCCCATAGAATCCAAGTCACCTTCTCCGCCTAGTTTGCAACTCAGGTCTCCACGCGCAAGTTTCCTCTTGATACATATTGCCTCTCGATATCCATGACGCTCTCACCTCTACATAGCTCAGGTTTCCATGGTTATTACAAAAGGAATTTAATCCGAGACTCTAACACAACTCACATTCACTAAGGCTCTGATACCACATGGAGGATATAAAGAAAATTCACATAATTTACCAGAGACATAGAAGTGGTGGAAAAGGCCTCAACCGCAATGTATATTTCTCATAATGTAATGTCATGTATAAAATAATGAAACCGATAAAAATATAAATACATGAGGAACTTTGTCTCAAGATAGTGCATCTATCTTGGAAAATTTGGTTGAGAAAAAATATCAACCATACACTAATCTAGGAGCCTAACTAGTTGGAGAGAACCTCTCAACCAACTACACCTAAACTGATTCCTATCTATGAGGAACAAACCCAATCTAGAAAGGTAGGATTAACTCCTAACTTTCATGATAATAATTAATTTAATTATTTTGGACTTAGATTTTTTTTTATCACATGAAAGTGAGGCTAACATCTGAGCTACATGTTCATCAGTGGAGATATACTGAATTTGTAGCACACCATTTTGTACTATCTCTCAAACATAGTGATACTTGTTCTTTATATGCATTTTCTTTCCATGAAATATTGGATATTCAAACAAACGTATACAATGAGTGTTGTCATGGAGTATTAATGTAGGGTCTAGTGGTCCTTCAAATAGTCTAGATAACAACTTCCTTAACCATATCGCTTCTTTGCTTACTTAACATGTTTCAACATATTTGGCCTCAGAACTACTCAAAGCAATGGTGTCCTACTTTTTGCTCATCCATGAGACAGTGGAGGATCCAAAACTAAAGAATCCTCCCATAGTGCTCCCTCCATATTTTTCACTTCCTCCCAAGTTTGAATCTATATATACAATTAATTTGACATCACTCCTTCGATCATATTTTAGGTAGTAGTTGATGGTTCCTTCCAAATATCTCATAAAATGTTTTGCTTCTATCCAATAATATTTCTTCAGATCCACCTGGAATTTACTAAGAACATTTACTGAAAATCATATGTATGGAAGGATCCAAATGGCTTGAATTAGAACTCCTAAGTCTCTTCAAGTTTGTGATCATTAGAGTGGTCATAGGTTTGCAGTCCATCATGTCACACCTTTTCAACATCTTGATCACATACTTTCCTTGACCCAAGTAAACTTCATAAATTCCTTTCCGTACTTCTAGTCCCAAATAGTAATGCATCAACCCAAGATCCTTCATGTCAAATTGTGCTTCCAGTTGCTTCTTTCGTTCTTCAATTCAACCTTCTACATGCCAATATAAGATCATCTATATAAAGAATAATGATTGCAGGTTCGCCACCTACAACCTTAATGCAAAGGTTTGAGTCAGCGGAACTCTTCGTTAAGCCTATACTTTAGAGAAATGCATCCATCCTAGCAGACCATGCCCTTGGTTCTTAGTTGAGGCCATATAATGTTTTGTTTAATCGGCATACATATGCCTTTTTTTCCTTGACTTCAAATCACAAAGGTTTTTCTCTGTAGACTTATTCATCTATTTTTCCATTGAGAGCGCAGTCTTGAAATCCATTTGATGGATGTTCCATCCCATTGATGCGACTAAAGATACTAGTGATCGAATTGTTGTGTATCTTGCAGTGGGAGAAAATGTTTCTTCATAATCGATGCCTTAAAGTTGAGTGAAAACTATAGCCACAACTATAGCTTTATATTTATCTACCCTTCCATGAGCCGCATGTTTGATCTTGTAGATCCATTCGGAAGTAACCACAAATTTGTCTTTGGGCCTAGGTACGATCACCCAAACTCCATTCTTCATGAAATATTGATATTATTCATTCATACAACCTTTCCATTATGGATTATTTATAGCCTCTTTAAAAATGGATGGTTATGCTTCTATTATATTTTTAATGTATGCAGCATACCCATAATATCTTTTGGGTTTATTACTTTCTCTAAATGTCCCTTTCATTGCCCCATGACCTTCTACATCAAGTAGAGTGGATTTCAACTAATTAGGTATTTTCCTTGTTTTTGGAATGACCATAGGTTGAATAGGTTCACAGGGACCTTATTCTTCATGGTAAGGTTTCTCTTCTTCCTAGTTCTCTTCTTCCTCAAATACCAGAAAATATTCATCATCAAAGGCTATGGAAGGATTCTTTGATTTATTGAATGCTATGCTCTCATCAAATATGACATCATGACTAACTTATATTTGACGTCCATCCTTCATGTAGATTCTACAGGATTTTTATGAGTTACTATACCCAAAAAGTATTCATTTCATTATAGAAGCATCCAAATTATTTCTTTTGTCCTTTGGTATATGGATATATAGAGGACACCCAAAGATTTGAAGATGATATACAGATGAATTCTTTCCAGTGAATACTTCTTACGGAGTTTTGTTATCTAGATTTATATGAGGAAATCTATTCTAAATGTAGATCATTGTATTTTTTGCTTCTCCCCAAAGGAATTTAGCTATATTATAATCATGGATCATTTATTTTACACTTTATTCAATGGGTATATTCTTTCTTTCTACAACACCATTTTATTCGGGATAAAATGAGACTATCATCTCCCTCTTAATTCATGACTCCTTATAGAATTCTATGATCTCCTTGGATGTATATTCTCCTCCATTATCAGATCTCAAAATCTTAATTTTATTTTCTGTAAGGTTTTTTACTTCAGTGTTTAATTCTTGGAATTTTGTGAATACTTCATCCTCGGTTTTTCATTAGATAAACCCATGTATTTATTGAATGATAATATATGAAGGTAACATAGCATAAATGAAATCCAAGGGATTTTTGAGTCATAGGAACACACATATCAGAGTGAATAAGATCCATTATTTCTTTTGACCATGAAGAACTGCTTCCAAATGGTCTCTTGACATTATTGCCCAATCTGTAATATTCCCAATTTTCCACCAGTTAATTGGAATATTAGAGTTATTACTTTTCTTAATTAGTTAAGTAAATAAAAGGGTTGAGGGACCCATAAACCCCATAAATGAATTAAATCCACTTTTTTGTGTGAATGTGGGTTGATTAGGTAATAGATCAACATTATGGAGTAGTGGAGAAGCTTAATAATGAAGAAGGAGTGGAGGTCATAAAGCATTAACGATGAAGATGATGGATAGAGTGGAGAAATAAAAGTAAGATCATAGAGAATCAACGATACAGTGATGGAGGAAATGGTGCAATAAATGCACAAATTATGGAGGGAGTGGAGATTAAATGCAGAGATCATGGAGATCATGGAGAGACAGCACAATCTTCTGGAGCCTAGTGGCCACATGTGCAAGCACAATTATGAGGTGGTCCAAGGCTAGGGAAGTCTCACAAACATATAAGGAAGATGAGGGTAGCCAATCAAAGTAATCTGGAATTTGATATTGTATTGGCGTTTGACACTCTTTGCATGCTTCATCTGTATTTAAGCCACTTCTTATTGGCTTGAGTTCATCTCCTTCGGATCTCTATGTACTTGTATTTTATGTTGTTTATAATGATATGACTTAGTTGTTTCTGCTCATGGTTATAATGTCTTGGTGTTGCAACATATTAGAGACATTTTCCAGATTTTAGTGTTATATTCTTGTTTTCCTTATTTGGAATGCTATAGATGTTATATATTCTTGTCTTTTCCATTTTGGAATATTACACAATTGAAATATCTTGCACGCTCCTTCATGATCCTCCTTTATATTAGGGATTCCATCAACTATGGAAATTATATATGGGAGGATTTTGAAATGAATATGACCAAATATTCGATGCCATAGCTCACATGGGCTAATTTCAATGTGAACTAGGGCTTGGCCTATAGGAGATATTAATCTGTAAGCCTTCCTTCCCGTATGCCAATAAATTTAGCTTGATCTATACTTGAGTCTTTTCCCCAAACAACAACCTTTCCATAAATGAATGCTACTCTATATCATTTATCCTCTAATCATCAAATAGAGAGTAAGTTTTTATGCAAACCTCGAACAAATGGAATCTTTTTGAGGTCGATGCTCCTTCCATCTTTGAGATTTATGAATGTTGATCCAATACCTTTCACGGGAGAGCTATTATTGTCTCGAAGTTCCACTGAATAAGTGGATTTTCCTGTTGATAATTTCTTCAATTGGCTTGAGTGACTAGTCATGTGTCTTGAACCTCCACTATCAATCACCCATATGTATTCTTCTTGTAAAGTACTAGAGAGAGTGGAGAAGAGACCTTTGTTCCTTTCTTTGACTGGTACCTTATTTGAAGAATATCAGAGGTTCCATATTTCCTTGATACCTTTCTTGAGATAGCCTGCAATCTTCTTGATGAATCTGTTTGCCGAGGAGGAGAACTTCATGATGCACTTAAATAACCATAGCTATGATACCATGTTGAAAATTCAGTAGGGAAGTGAATACTAAAATTATATTTTCTTGATAGTTGTTTGTGTTATTATTTTACTTCTTATATTTTCTCCTTATTATTACAGTGTGGAATACATCAAAAAAATACAAAAACAAAAAGAATATAGTATATAAGTTGCAAGCTAGGGCCAAAATCACTCCTCTTAAGGGGAGAACCCATAAATCTCTTCTCTTCTTATAGATTCATAAATTGAAGAATACCATGACCTAGTGACATATAAAAATAACCTCCAATATTATCACGACCTCGAACTGCAACTTCTTCAAAAATCTGAAATTTATGAATTTCTACAACTATTACAGTTGTTTCAACTACTACTCCTTCACAAGGAGACCTCAATCTCCTTGTAGAGCCTCCTCCTTCCCTTGTTTGTCCTTTCATTGAGATGTATGACTATAGATAAGCCCTAGAATAACTTTATTTTCCTTGTTTTCTCCCTTTGCACCAATATCGAATTCGAGTGCCCTAACGCAGAAACCATAATATCGCCTTGTGCCTAGGAGAGAGAGAGACCCAAACAAGCAATTTAGCTTCCTTTTTTTTCCTTCTTCATCCCCTTATTCAACCTTCTTCTAATCGTCTTCTTCTCTTATCAGAGAGTGTGAGTGAATGCCTTATGGAGGTCTAGTTCCTCTCTTTATATAGGCGTCTTCCAAGGAGGACGTGGCTCGTCATGTAGGCTGACCTGACAGCTTTCTAGGTCGACTTTATAGTGGAGGTATTTTGAAACTCTAAAGACAAAATAAATTACTTTTTATCGATTACAATGTGCCCATAGGGTCTTCAACATATGAAAATGACTCTTGAAACCTAGAAGAACCTTAATTAGTGCTTGACCTATAAAATAAAGAACTTGATCATGAAACCCATGCTACAATAATAATTTTCTTTTCATTTTTTAATTCACAATTTAGAACAATACATTTCATACTTATGAAGACCGAACCTACTTACACATTTTTCAATAGTACCTTCTAGGAGCGTGTGCTTGTACACATATCTAGAGTAAGAAATCTTTTTTCAAAGTAAAATGTTCCATGTCAATGAGAAAACAATGACCTCGTTATTTTAACCATATAGATAAACTTTCTATTTGCAAGACAGAGTGATATGGATTTCTTTTATTACCTGCAAATTGCAAGATCTTTTTGGATATGATGTGTCTATTGAGGTTGGCAAGAATTTTGTTACAACCTTTGGATATGGGACCTTCAAGTCACCAGTAACCTAACTTATGATAGAAAATAAATGAGATGTTGAATGGAAATTTGATGGATAAATTTTTCTTGGCATCCTAGTGCATTTTAATTTTCTAATTTGTCATTTTTTCTTGTATACAAATATATTTGTAATTTTATTTTTTGAAATTGTACACTCTCCTCCTTTGGTCATTGTTTTAAATTGATTATTTATTTGGCAGGTGAAAAGAATGGTAAGGGATACTATATATATATGATGAGAAGAGGAGATTTTGAACAACATATGAGGTCAAAGAGATCATCAAACAAATTTTTAGCCTACTTTCCCATTCTGAAAAAGTAAAAAAAAATAGATTTGATCAAGAATTGTCACACAAAATATTATATTTGTTGAACACCATGCCCAAACAATAAATACATATCACAAAAGAAACTAAATAACTAAATTTGACAATGTTCAAGTTTCAAATTTTCCTTGAAAAAATTCCCCTGACACTATTGGAAAAACAACAAATGTAAACCAACTGAAATATCCATATCCAAGAGACTGAGCTACTCCACTGTCAAGGTCATTAAAACAAATATTGGTCCAGGACTCTAACCTTTTTCATGAATTCCACATTAGTCATTCTTCAATTGCACTTTGGAGAGGCACGTTCCAGCAAGCCTCTAGCAGATCCACCAACTCCATTGTCGCCTGAAGAGTTTTCCTTAAACACCTAGAGAGGTTGTGGATTGCACTAAATTTCTGAAATGTCCATTTAATCTAGTGTCAAATTTTAAATCTATTGCTCTACAAGAATTTAAAAGAAAATGTAAGGAGTCATGAACTACTTATTGAAAAGCCCAAATCTGTATTCCATTTCTTGCTCTGTCATGCCAAAAATATGCAAACAAATTTAAAGACACCACCATCACACTTATGTAGACACAATCTATATCCAATGCTCTGTACCTGTAGAGATTTTAAATTTCTAGTTTCTTTTAGATGAATTTTTTTTTTAATGGTGAAATAAAATTAGATTAACTCTAGATATCTTAAACAAACCGAATCTTTTAATTGTGAAATAAAAATAAATGAACTTCATATATCTTAAACAAACCTGATCTTTGTAGTGGTTCAACATCTGTTGGAGAACCCTAGTTGCATGTTGCATGGAGGGTCGGGCGGCTAGAACCCTAGCTACCTCGGCCCTCCAGATCATGCCTCCGTTTCTCTGCGTTGTTGGGGCTTTCTTTCTGCGAGTGCCGCTGACGATGTCTTTTTCTCTTTGCGGTGTGCTTGAGTGCTTCAGCGCCTTTTTGCGCGTGGCCTTCTACTTTCGCAGGCGATCTTTAGCGGTGATGCCGCCAGCCTGCTCCTCCCGCCACTGTCATCTTCCAATGTCCTTCTGTGTGGTTGTGGTTGTGCGGGTGTTAGGGCAGGGTTAATTTGCAAAATTTCTATTGGTTTTTCTTGCCATGGAGGATTTTTTTCTGAGAACCCTAGTCGCATGTTGTGTGGAGGGCTGGGCGGCTGGAACCATAGTTGCCTCAGCTCTCCGGATCATGCCTCCTTTTGTTTGCATTGTTGGGGCTTTCTTTCTGCAGGTGCCACTAACAATGCCTTGTTCTCTCTACGGTGTGCTCAGGTGCTTCGGTGGCTTTCTGTGCATTGCCTTCTTCTTTCCAGGCGATCATTAGTGGTGGTGCCGTCTTCCTGCTCCTCCTACCACTGCCATCTATAACCGATGTCCTTCTGTGTGGTTGTGGCTGCGGTTTATTGAGGGTTTTGTTCACCGCCTTGATGTTGTTTCGGCTTTCATGGCGTCCTGGGTTATCTGGCTCGGATTTTTGGGAACCTTCTTTTACAAAAGTTAGGGTTTCCTGTGCGAGGGATCCGACGGCTTCCTCGCTGTTGCGAACCCCTCCTCTTTCTTTGCGGCCCATCCCTTGCTGGCGGTATAGTATCGATGGCGGTGGGTTGCTACTTGCAGTGACCCTAGTTGGTAAGTCTCCTTTCAAGATATCCACTGTTGCTTTGGATGGGGCTTCTTTTTTGTGGACGCTGCTCATGGGTCTGGGATGGTGGTGAGATGCTATTACCACTATTTTGGGGCTTGTACATTGGGCTTTGGGGCTAGTGTTTTCTTCATCTAGGTTTCTGGTGTTATGCCTTTTCACCTCTTCTCTAGGGTGGTTGTTCCTCAGGTGGGTGTTGCCGTGCCTTGCATGGTTTGGCCTATTCTGGGGATTTATGTTGATCCTTTATGGGTTTGATGGGTCTTTCTTCCTAGTTTATATTGGCTTATTTCAGTCATTATTGTGCAGATGTATGTACCCACAGTGTTTTGGGTTTACATTTTTGGAGTGATTCTCTGTTTTCTGATCCATGAAGTTTTTACTCTGGACCATATGCTATATGCATGTTTATGTAACATCTTTTTATCTAATAGAAAGTTGTTGTTTTATTTCTTCTGAAAAAAAGAAAACTGCAATGGATTTGTTGTCAATCGAATGTTCTTCCCATACACTCAATTGGCTCATATGTTGGCAAATATTGGTGCAGATATTTATAAAATAGACAGAGTCATAACAAATTTTGGAATGCCAATGGGTCCATTGAGGTATCATTTGTGAGCATGTGCTTATGTGCATATCTAGAGTAATAAATAATTTGGCAAAGTAAAATGTTCCATGTCAGTGAGAAAACAATGACCTGGTTATTTTAACCATATAGAGAAACTTGCTATTTTCATGGCAGAGTGATATGGATTTATTTTATTACCTACATTTTGCAATATCTTATTGGATATGAAGTATCTATTGAGGTTGGGAAGCAATTTTTCACGGCCTTTGGAGATGGAACCTTCAAGTCACCACTAACCGAACTTATGATAGAAAAGAAGTGAGCTTGTAAATGGAAATTTAATGGATAAATTTAGGTTGGGAAGCAATTTTTCACAACCTTTGGAGATTGAACCTTCAAGTCATTAATAACCGAAATTATGATAGAAAATAAGTGAGCTGGTAAATGAAAATTTAATGGATAAATTTATCTTGGCATCGTAGTGCATTTCAATTTTCTAATTTGTTAGTTTTCCTTCTATACAAATATATTTGTAGTTTTGTTTTCTGAAATTGTGCACTCTCCTCCTTTTCTCATTGTTTTAAATTGCTTATTTACTTGACAGGCGAAAATAATGGGAAACGCTACTATATATATGATGAGAAGAGGATATTCCGTCAAACATCTGAGATCAAAGAGATAATCGAACAAATACTCAGCCTACTCTGCCATTCTCAAAACTAGAAAAAAATATATTTGATCAAATCCTTTACAAGATCATATGGTGATATGGATTTATTTTATTACCTGCAAATTGCAAGATCTTATTAGATAGGAAGTATCTATTGAGGTTGGAAAGCTATTTTTACAGCTTTTAGAGATCGAACCTTCAAGTCACCACTAATCGAGCTGATAATAAAAAATAAATGAGATGGAAATTGGAAATTTAATGGATAAATTTATCTTGGCATCATAGTGAATTTTAATTTTCTAATTTGTCAGTTTTCCTTGTATACAAATATATTTTTAGTTTTGTTTTCGAAATTGTGCACTCTCCTCCTTTGGTCGTTGTTTTATATTGCTCGTTGTTTTATATTGCTTATTTATTTAGACGGTGAAATGAATGGTAGGGACTACTATATATATAACCAAAAGAGGAGAGCTCGTCCAACATCTTAGGTTAAAGAGATCATCGAACAAATTGTGAGCTTACTCTGCCATTTTCAAAACTATAAAAATTAATATTTGATAAAATTCTTTACCACTAGAAAAGCACAAGCAATTCTTGAACCATAGACAAATATATCATTACCAATGCCAAGTCTCTTACTATTTTTAGGAGATGTAGAAAAAGTATGCCTAGAAAAGAGAGTGAGGTCTGCTCAATGTCCTGTGACTTGCAACGGGCACAAAAAAATACGATCAATGTTTGTGAATAGACACAACTCTTTCAGTGTATTGATAACATCTAGAGAATAAAACGACCCTAACATGTCCTGCAAGTTGGAATATCTAATTCCTACTTGCCTATGGTTGTAATTCTCTATTTGAGGAGTCTGTTCCTAGATACTAGGAGGTAGCTAGAACTATATTCATTCATAGTTTAGTGTGTGGTTGAGAGAATCTCTCAACCACATTATTGTGCGTCCAAGATAGATTTCTTATCTTGAGACTATTTCATGTATAAATATGTGTGTAATATCTTTGATTAAATATATACAATTTGAATAGAGTTTGCATACTGATATTTTATCTTGGTATCAGAGCCCGTAAGGGCCTTTGGCTCTTCCTGGGCATAGGAAAATAAACTAGTATATTTGTATATTTTTTTATTAAATTTTCTTTTTCCATCACGCTGATCTTTGGTGCAGTGGTTAATGTGGAGGCTGAGACTTATTTCGAACTCACATGGAGGCCAAGATTTCTTGGAGGCTATTGTTCTTTGTTGCCACATGGACAAGTGTGTTAAAGGTTGGAGGAGCACCGTGGTTGTAGGTGTTGTGAATGAATTCAGATTCACGCAGCGGAGAAGTGATCTGCTGATCAGTCACACATATAGCAGGAGCTGCTATAAGGTTTTTTTATGATCATGCAATTGATCATACAATATCCATTGGTCCCTGCCTGTTGGAGATTTCCCCTCGCTATATGAAAGAAACAACAACATATTGATTCAGTTTTACTCTCAATTTGAAGACAACGTTCCCAGGATAAAACTCCAATTTCAACTGCAATTGAAGGTTCTTGCCTCAGGCCTCAATTTTTATGTATGCATGCAGCTAGGGGATTCATGGCAGCAACATGGCATCTCCGTTCCATTCTGTAGTCTGAGAAGGTCGTTAGTCTGCTAGCTTTAAATCTGTGAAAGCCATGCGTCCGCTGTCTGTCATGATCTTTGACGATTTACATGTTTTTCCCTGGAAGACGTGCATCGATCCAGAAAGTTTCTGCGGATGGGAAAGCTGCATCGATCCATTAGGATTATAGGCGGAGTCAACAAAAGCGTTGGAAGTTGTGATAGTGTACAAAGGTGGCGATAGTGTGGCTGAGGAGAGACCGTGAGTATATTTTTGAGGTTTAAGGTTTGCATTTGATTTCTCTATGCGGAGATTTATTGGAGGTGAAATTTGGATTTTGATTTCTCTGTGCGGTGATTTTTTTGGAGGTGAAACATTTGTCAAGATGTGAGCAGAATGGTAATGTGAGGTGCAGGTGCGAGTTGGACACACATACTTGCTCTCTACAGTGTGCGCTGTAATGGAGTTGCTGGGATATCCATAAATTGTTGCAGTTTGCTACTTGAAAAATAAATAAATCAGAATGCTTGATCTCACTCCATCGATGTTGAGGCATGACATCCGACACGAATATACGATGGGAAAACTGGCCATGATAGTTATGAAGAGGAAAATGTGATGGATATTGATGTTGGGAGCAAAAGGACTGCTGGAAGAGGGATGTCTACGAAGCAGCCAGGATGGGCACCTGGGAATTTCACTAGATGCTTTGAAGGGAAGAAAGCTACTTCTAGCTCTTAGTTCCATCCCTTATCAAGGGATTACCGATATAGGCCTTTTCGCTAGTGGCCTTGGCAGCCCAGCTCTGAGAGTTTTTAGTCTTTGGAACTGCTCATTAGTTGGTGATTTACTTACTGATAGTGGAGCTCTGCCGTGTTTCTCTGTGGAGACGTGTTGCGTTTTTGTATGAATTTGTGCTCATTCATGTTCCAGAAGGATTGATATTCCGGAAGGAAATGTGCTTTATGATGGATCATATCTGCTATGCTCAATTTCCTCAGATATTGAAGGGAATAGATCCCAGTAATCGGTTGTGTGTTTCGACGAATGGCTTTTTATGGGTTTGACCCTCCAATGGAAAAGGAGCACACTGGTTGCTATGGTAGGCAGCAAAACTTGTGGTGACATAGAGGGTTGAGGGCACACTGTCCTGGAGAGAGCCGTAATGCGGTGGATGAATGTTGTCACGACGTTGAAAGTTGTCAGTCCAGTGTGTGGATGGTGGGTTCTGTGGGGCTAGGAAGCCCGCTATTTATTTATTTATTTCAGGACAGATGGTAGAGAATTTAGTAGGATCAGTCTGAGGAGGACTGCAACTAAGCTACAAATGGGTGACCACCAGGCAAGTAGCTGATAAATCGGAGCTGAGGTTTGGGAGTGTGTGTATGAGTTTTGTGTAGTGGAGCATTATATGTTATAATGCTTGATGAGGAGGAGATGGAATCAACTCTTATCCCATAATGCCTCTGCTAATTTCAAAGTCGCCGGAAGAATATTAAAGGATGTCTTGGGGATTCCATGCTCTTCATTGAGTGCTTGAAAAATGGTTGTTGAAATTTGTTGCACTGTAGCAGAATGTGGTGCTCGGTTGGCAGGAGCTGGGGTTGCTGGAATATTGAAAAAGATTGGAAGAGGTAATGTGAATGACGCTGCAGAATTTCCAACATTAATATATCATTCAAAAGATGGCTCAGGTGTTGGAGTTGCTCTCCTGGTTGCATCTCACTCGATATACAGAGAGGGAGAGGTTTTTGTTACCATTCAAATGTTGTTAATTATCTGATGATGTTTTTTAAATTTGCAATGTATTTTTGTGTAAGTGTCATAACAATGTAAACTGGTTGTAATTTAAGTGACATTAGTGTGACCAACTATTTTCATATTATTAGTGTGTGTTGGAACAACAATACATAAATTTGTAGGAAAATTATTATCTACCAGATATATTGACGACATGACACTAAATATGTGAGCATTAGAGATTGGAGGATGATCAATTTTGTGTGTACCCGATGTGATGCAAACATATTGTGGAGACAGATCTGCATGTTCAATTGCAAGGACATTAGTTGGACAATGGGTCTTAGTTGTTGCAGTATGTCAGCGAGCATGAGGAGGCATGCTTGGAAGCAGTTACCAAACCTTGATACTGTGAACAGGTGAATTTGTAGACGACGGAGGATAGGACCATGGAAGCCTAGATTAGTTTTTTAAGAAGGGAAAATTGTTTCTCTTCATATGGCTGTGAGTGCATATGTCTGGATCATGAGTGCTGGAATGCACTGCATTGAGTCCAGTTGAAAAGTCGTCAATCCATTTCTTTATCAGTGGACCCCTCACAAGTATCTTTGGTGAAAAATGGCTGCTTGTATGTTTGGAAAATAATCATCTATGGGCAGAGATAAAGAAATTAAATCTGAAGAGTTTATGATTTATTTAGTTTCTTGGAATCATGTTCAAATTTATTGAGCCTCATTGAGCCTAGCTAACTCAATGCAGGTAAAGTTATTTTGTTAGAATTAGGTACTCTAACAATTGCAGGTGAAACGTGAAGTTCCAAGTTTTAATTGACAATGTCAAAGATGCCCAAGTTGTGAGCAACGAAAGAGGAGGTAATGAAGCAACAACAACTATTATGATGGACAACAAAGTGAATGTTTGTTTGAGTTAGTGTGGGTTTGTGGGATAGACTCCCTAGCATGTTATAAGCAAGTCTAGGAAGATTGTTGTAGTGGTCATGTTATGTACCTGTAAACTCCAAAAGTTTAAGTATCGAATATAATCCTTATAAAGGCATGTGTAAAGTTTGTGGTAATATCAAAACCATCTCTTAATGGTTTACGGTCGGCCGGAAACCATCTATTGTAACTATAAAGTGATGGTTTGTGGTGAACCAGAAACCACATACAGAGCCTTAGTGGCTACAAGACTTGCCCAGTGGTGGCAAATAAAATTTGCTCGGTGGTGGCACAATTATGTTCCGTATTTACCCGGTGGTGGTAGATCATACTTGCCCAGTGGTGGCATGTTGAAGTTGTGGATTTGCCCAGTGGTGGTAGATCGGACTTGCCTGGTGGTGGCATATTGAAGTTGGCGGATTTGCCCAGTGGTGGTAGATCGGACTTGCCTTGTGGTGGCAAATCAAAGTTACCCAGAGGTGGCAGATCCGATTTACGTGGTTGTGGTACTTCAAATTTGTTGGAGGTTCTGCACATGCGATTCACCCAGTGATGGTGGATTCGTAGATACAGGTACATATATGCAGTAATAATGGTTGACAAAATCATGTATGTGAAGGACATCCTACGAGACTAGCGGTTGCAGCGGTTGGTACCCATGCATTCCAGTGGATGGTTGCTCCTTTATATGGATGTAAACATATCCTTTGTTATCTTTGACCACAATAAGACTTTGTGAATTAACATCACGACAAGTAGTCATTAAGGGGGGGAGTTGGAATATCTAATTCCTACTTGTCTATGGTTGTAATTCTATTGCTTATTTATTTAGAAGGTGAAATGAATGGTAGAGACTACTATATATATAACCAAAAGAGGAGAGCTCATCCAACATCTTAGGTCAAAGAGATCATCGAAAAAATTGTGAGTTTATTCTGCCGTTTTGAAAACTATAAAATTAATATTTGATCAAATTCTTTACAACCAGAAAAGCACAAGCAATTTTTGAACCATGGACAAATATATCAATACCAACACCAAGTCTCTTACTATTTTCAGGAGATGTAGCAAATGTATGCCTAGAAAAGAGAGTGAGGTCTGCTCAATGTCCTGTGACTTGCAACGGGCACAACAAAAATACTGATCAATTTTTGGGAATAGACACAATTGTTTCAGTGTACTGATAAAATCTAGAGAATAAAACCATCCTAACATGTCCTGTAACCAAGAAATTAACTCCATGGATATTATAGTCACATTGTAACGTAGATTTGCATAACCTGCTTCATAGTGTAGTGCGGCTTTGCTGTACCAAAACTCATACTTGGGTTCCTTCCTCTTCCCTATCACCAAATTATTTTTCCCAAAACACAACCCTTGGAATAGAGTTTCCCACAAATAATTCTTTGATGAAATCTAAAATTAACACCCAATATGTAGTTGAAGCTAAAATTCTCATAAGAAATCCAAATTGAAACATCTGAATTGTAGCTAGAGATGGATTGGATCAAACTAGTCAGAGAATCAAACTCAAGAATATAAATCAAAACTTGAAACCCCATTTTCATTGTCATGGAAGCAATACCGTAAAATTGACAGAGATATTAAAACTATACCACGTAAATTGGTAGTTGAAATCCATTATTGTGATAAAATTATCCAACTTCCTGTGCTTGCTTATTCTTACAAGTATTCGACTATATGCCTATGCATCATCAATTTAATTAACTTCCATCTAATCCTGTTATGTTATTGGTTAATTAAATGATGCTATATATGATGGCAAACAAATTTCTTAATTACAATTGGTGTATCAGTTGTAAAAAATGGGTATCATCTATGCAACGAAAAAAACAATCCCACCATTTTAGAGGTTGAAATACAAAGAAATTATATAAACGATGTCACGATAATCAAGACCATAAGCAAAAAATAAGATGGGTTGCTAGCAAAGACGGCGGTATAGTGGTCAGTGAAAATGGCGGTGTTGAGACCAATTTAACCCTTGCTGGAATTTCTAAATACAACAAACAAGAGAGGGATGTGTTTCCCCCACAACATAGAGACTTCAAATAATATGCAGAAATTAAATAGTCATACACATAAGAAGCCTAAAACACAGGTGATGAATGAATTTCATTTTTCTATTCAACTCTCTCTCTCTCTCTAAAAAAAAAATGAAGTTACATTAGTTATACAAGAATGGACGAAGCCTATAAAACCTAATCTAATCAATGAAATTCAATCGCCGAATGGACGTTCAACAACCAATTGTCCTTGGGCTGTGAAAAGACCCATATCTTCATTAAATCGGCATGCATGTTGTATTTCTTTTTATACACTAAAGCACGCAAAAACACGTTCAAAACATAATACTGACAGACTTCAAAATTTATGTGTTTCGGCTTTGAGTCCTCATCGCATTCGGCTCCTTATCGCAGATCGCAGATCGACGAACTTAAATCTTAACTAGTGCGCACACAGGTAAACCTAAATCCTTGCGGGCACAAAGTGCGATGGGACGATTGAGTCACAAGTCAAATAACATAATTTTTGACACTTTATGGGAAAATATAAATGGTTGCGACTGTGATATGTAGTAGCTCGATCGCATCGCATGTCAAATAACTTAATTGACAGATGGTGGAAGGTAAGTGGTAAACAATGTGAAGTGCGCTATGCAGTGCGGCTAATTGATGGTAACTGCGGTAAGGAAATACAAAGGAATAAGGCACAAAACAAGGTTTTGGATTATGAAGTAAGGTCAAGGTAGGTCTCGCAGGATGTTGCATCGACAGTGGAATAACATATGGCAAATGGTTTAAGGTTAAAACAACAAAATTGTGATTATGCACTATGGGCAAAGTTAAGTCAATGTGCAGTTTGAAAGTAATAAACGCAGAGGATGGCGAGCTACTCTGTTTTTTGTGGTTGCATGAAAATTCATTCGAGCTCTTGGGTCCTTACTTGTCCTTCTCTGCACAAAATTGTTGAATTGTGGGTTGCTGCCACTTCTCATTCATGGCGGTGGCTGGGATTCTAATTCCAACACTCCCCCTTAATCACAACTGTTTCCATCAGTCATTCCCAAACATTTTATGAGATAAACAAAACTCTTTTGTCCTAATGTATTTGTGAGGATATCAGAAAATTGTTCCTTTTGTCCTGCAATGCTATAAACAAATCTCACCATTATTAATCAATTCTCTTATAAAATGATATTTTGCATCTATGTGCTTTGTTCTCTTGTGGAAAACAGAATTTTTTGACAATGCAATCGTTGAGCTATCGTCACAATAAATTGTGGCTCCTTTGTCTTGCTCATGAAAGAAATCTCTCAGCATCCTTCTCATCCAAATAGCTTGTTAGATTGCTAATATTGCTGCCACATACTCTTCTTCTACTATTGATAAAGAAACTATCAGTTACTTCTTGGAAGCTCATGAAATGGCTCCTGATCCTAAATGAAACACATATCCAGATGTGCTCTTTCTATCATCTACACTTCCAGCCCAATCATTGTCAGTGTAACCAATCAATTTAAAATCATCAGATGGGGAGTATAGAAAACCATACTCCTTTCTTCCATTCACATACCTTAAATTTCTCTTCACTGCTTGCCAATGTGTCTCCTTTGGTGTCTCCATGAATCTGGAAATTAAACTTACAACATACATATTATCAGGCCTAGTTGCAGTCAAATACATGTGGTTGCCAACTATGATCTTATATAATGTCAGATCAAAATTTTGGCTGCAATATTCTTTGCTTAACTTCAACCCCATGACATTTGGAGTTACTGTTGCTTTGTAGTTTTGCATGTTAGATCTCTTTAAAACTTCTGCAACATATTTTTCTTGGGAAATAAAAATTCCCTTTTCATTTTCATTTAATTCTATGCCAAAGAAGTATCTCAATTAACCAAAGTGAGTCATTTCAAATTCATTCTTCATCACTGCTTTAAAATATGCAATGAGAGAAATTTCATTGCTAGTAAAGATTAAATCATTTACATACAAAACAACAATAAGGATTTTACTGTCATTTTCTTTTATGTAGAGTGTGGGTTCACCATCACATTTCTCAAACCCATTTTCTGTCACGTAAGCATCTATTTTGTTGTACCATTCTCTTGGTGCTTTCTTCAACCCATAAAGTTCTTTCTTCAACTTGCATACTTTATGCTCTTGGCCTTCAATCTCATATCGTGGAGGTTGTTCATGATATACCTCCTCTTTCAACACTCCATTTAGAAATGATGATTTCACATCCATTTGGTAGACTTTCCATTTCTCTTGTGCTGCAATGGACAACACTGTCCACATCGTTTCCATCCTTGCTACTGGTGCAAAGGTTTCCTCATAATCTCTTCCTTGTTGCTACTTGTAGCCTTTCACAATAGATCTTGCTTTATGCCTTTCTATCTTGCCTTCGACATTTCTCTTGGTCTTATAGACCCATTTTACTCCAATGACTTATTTACCTTTTGGGAGGTCCACTAACTCCCATGTGTCATTATTTTCTATTGCACCAATCTCTTCATTCATTGCTTCAATCCATTTTTATTCTTTTAGTGCCTCTTCAAAATGTATTGGGTCATTAACATGATAAAAACAATCAAAGAAAGAGTTCAAACCACTATTATCAGCTTCTTGCTCATAAATTTCACTCAAATTTCTAAATCTTGGTCTTCTTGGTGTGCTTGGAGTTCCACTTGAACTCGAGGGAGTTGTTGATCCCTGTGGTGTGCTTGGAGAAGCACTTCCTTGATCTCTCAAGATTGTTCTATTTCCTGATTTTGGTGTGCTCTACTATGCTTGTGTGCATGGAGGAGGAGCCACCATGGAGGAATTATTTTTTGTTGTGCATTCCTCTTCCTCTTCGTGAGACATACATGTCTTCACATTCAATATATTCTCTAAGCTTCCATTCCAAGCTTCTTCTTCAATGAACTACACATCTCTATTGATTATAACTTTCTTGGTGGATGGATTATAGAGTTTTTAGGCCTTGGATTCATCATTGTATCCAACAAAGATACACTTATCCCATTGTTGTCCAACTTCTTCCTCAGTTGATCTGGGACATGTGCATATGCCACACATCCAAATACTTTCAGGTGAGTGACAAACTGCTTTTTTCCACTCCACGCTTATTGTGGAACTCTATTCATAACAGCTTTGGTTGGATATATATTTAAAATATAAGCTTCACAATTTACAACTTCTACCCAATACTCATTTGGAAAATGCTTTGCCTTCAACATACTTCTAACCATGTCCATGATGGTATTGTTCTTCCTTTCTACAATACCATTTTGTTTTGGTGTGTACCCTATGGTAAACTGATTGTGTATGCCATTCTCCCTACAGAAACATAGGAAATCTTTGGAGATATACTCTCCTCCTTTGTCAGTTCTCAACACTTTTATGTAGTGTCCACTTTGCTTCTCAATAAGAGGTTTGAAGAGGTAGAACTGTTCAAACACTTCACTCTTCTGTTTCAGAAAATAAACCCATGTCTTTCTTGTATAGTCATCCATAAATGTCAAGGCATAATGACTGCTAGCTAATGATGTCGTTTGCATTGGTCCACGCAAATCTGAGTAGACAATCTCTAAGGGTGCCTTTTCCCTTATATTCGTTCCTCCTAGAAAGGATTCTCTGTGTTGTTTGCCCAAGATGCAGCCTTCACATAGACTTTCTAGTTTATCTATGAGTGGTAATCCCTTTACCATTCCTTTTCTACACAGGAGGTTCAAACATCCAAAATTGAGATGTCCATCTCAAGTGCCATAACCAGTTTTCGTCTTTCACTTCTTCTTGAAAGATATCTTGTGTGACTACTAATACCACACCTCCTTCCTTCAATTTTGTTCTGAAATTGAGAGGAAACATCCTATTCTTTGTCATATGTACTTCTGCAATGACCCTTTTACTTGGAGATATGTCCATGATTGTACACAAATTATTCTTAAAAAATACATTGTAGCCCTTTTTCACTAGCTATCCAATGCTCAAAAGGTTACATTTCAGGCCAGGTACATAATAGATAGCTGGCACAAATTTATTTTCTACCTTCCTTATGAGTATTGATACTCTTCCTTTCCCCATGACAGAGACTTTGCTTTTAGTCCCCGTTGTCACTTCAGATTTCACATTCTCATCCAAACTGGCAAACATTGTTATGATTCCGGTCATGTGGTTACTACAACCTGAGTCTAAGAACCATACATCTTCATGTTTTCTTATACTACATTACATGTTAGAAGCACATTACTCTAGTTCTAATTTTCTTTTACAAAATTAACATTTTTCCTATTATTCATGCCATTTTGTTTCTTTCTACATTCATTGGCATAATTCTCGTATGTTTTACAATAATGACATTGGACTTGGGATTTGTCCTACCTTTGTCCTTATGCTTGACTCTCTCTTGAGCCTTCGCCTAAGTTCTATTTGCTACCCCTTCCACTTGTTCTTGAAGGGTTGTTTCTTCCATTTGTTTGTGGTCTTCTTCCTTTTCCTCGGTAATTTGATCTTCCTTAACCACTACGTCAACCAAAGGACATTTGTGTCTTGAAAGAATACTCCAATGAGGATTTCGATGTTCTGTTCAGTACATGTTCATGAGACATCAGGGATGCACAAACCTTATCCACTGAAAATTGTGAGAGATCCTTTGTCTCTTCTATTGCCACTACTATGGCATGAAATCTTGATGGTAGACTTCTCAATATGTTCTCCACTATTCTTCTTTCCTCAACTGTCTCTCCATGAGACCTTATCTAGGTAACCAACCCAATCACATGTGTGAAGAATGAGTCTATATTATCATAATCTTTCATACAGAGAGCTTCAAAATCTCTCCTTAGCATCTATAGCTTTGTTGTCTTCACTTTCTCCATGACTTGATAGGTTGTCTTGGGAATATCCCATGCCTCCTTGGATTGTGTTTCTACTGCAACCCTTGGGAAAATAATCTCGTGTACTGCTTGAAAGAGATAGAAGAGAGCTTTGGAGTCCTTATTCCTATTATCTTTCAGCAAGTTTTTTTCTGATGTTGTCAAAGCAGTAAGCGTTGTTACATCGGCTGGTTCTGGAAAGCCATTTTCCACTAGTTCCCATATATCTTGTGAAGAAAATAGGGCCCTCATTGTAATGGCCCAATAATCATCATTTTTACCATTGAACTATTTTAATTGTGGATTTTTCAGGCTTGTGTCTACTGCTGCCATCGTGATTTTGTTAAAGAAAAAATCCCCTTGACTGTGTAAAACATAAGCTTTCTTGCTGCTGGAGAAATCCGCTTTTCAAACCAATATTACAGCTTCTACAACAAAGAGAGTGAGCTCATGCTTCTTTGACTGAGAGCCTAGACCTACTCTAATACCATTTTGGAATTTCTGAATACAAGAAACAATAGAGGGATGTGTTTCCTCCACAACATAGAGACATCAAACAATATGCAGAAATTAAACATTCATACACATAGGCAGCGTAAAACACAGGAGAGGAATGAATTTCGTTTTTCTATTCAACTCTCTCTCTCTCTCTCTTTGTGAAAACAAATGAAGTTACATTAGTTATACAAGAATGGCCAAAGCCTATAAAACCTAATCTAATCAATGCAGTTCAATAGTCGAACGGACATTCAACAATCAATTGTCCTTGGGCTGTCAAAAGACCCATATCTTCATTAAATCGGCAAGTAGGTCATATTTCTGCTTATACACTAAGACACGCAAAAACACGTTCAAAACATAAGACTCGTGGACTTCAAACTTTATGTGTTTCATCTTTGTGTCCTCATCGCATCCGGCTCCTTATAGCAGATCGTATATCAGTGAAACTAACTCTTAACTACTGCGAACATGGGTAAACATAAATCCTTGCAGGCATGAAGTACGATTGCACGATCACGTCACAATTAAAATAACATAAGTTGTGGCACTTTATCGGAAAACATAAACGGTTGTGACTGTAATGTGCGGTAGCACGATCGCATCGCACATTGAATAACTTAACTTACGGATGGTAGAAGGTAAGTGTTAAACAATGCGAAGTGTGCTCTACGATGTGGCTAATCGCTGGTAAGTGCGGTAAGGAAATACAAAGGAATAAGGTGCAAAACAGGGTTTTGGCTTATGCGATAAGGTTAAGGTAGGTCCCACTATATGTCACATCAATGGTGGAATAACATATGGCGAATGGCTTAAGGTTAAAACAAAAAACTTGTGACTACGCGCTACAGGCAAAGGTAAGTCAATGCGGTGGTTGAAAGTAATAAATGTAGAGGATGGTCGGGTACTATGTTTGATGTGGTTATGTGAAAACGCCTTCGGGCTCTTCGATCCTTGCTTGTCCTTCTCTGTACAAAATTTTTGAATTGTGGGTTGTTGTCGCTTCTCATTCATGGCAGTCGTTGGGAGTATAGTTCCAATAACCCTTGAGTATTCCTCCCATAGGCCCTCTATTCCTGTGAAAATTCCACATGCACGCCACAATAATTGTTGTGTTCATTGAGTTTCCTCATGCATGTAACAAGAAGCGCCATGTTCATTGATATGGTGCGGTGACCTCCCATGCACAAACATATTCACATATGTCCACATGAAATTTACAGTAAGTAACAATCCTTACATTAAGAGAAATGAAATCAAGAAAAACAAGAACATAACCTAAATGAAAAACAAAATTATGAAATCTCACCTACCAATAGGGAAGGGGTCAAATCCACTAGCTAAGCAAAAACTGTTGTATGCCATAACCCACAAACCCTTCAAGGGAATCGGTGAGAAAAATGAGCCAGGCAAAAACCCTAACACAACACCGAAGGCCTTCCCCGCATCCTTGGTGACGCTGAAGTTATTCAACTCAACTTGGTTTAGGTCAAGCATTGTTTTAAGCACCATGGAATAGTTAGATATGATCACAAATTTTGATGGAGAATAATGTGCCAAAAATTGAAAAATCTCAAGTCACTGTGGGTTGTCTTGGAAAAGCGAGAGAGAATGTGCATTCAATGACCCAACTTGAAATTTGTGGATTCACTACAAGGAAAAGACCCTCTAGCAGATGTTTTTGAGGAACCCCTTATAAAAACACCCCATAAATCCATTTCTAGTGGAGGTTACTAGAGGAGGTTGGCGGGTGGAGGGTTTTGCGGATGTTTTATGCTCGATGCACTTATCATCCAAAATCGCATCAGTGCTCTGTACAAGTGAAAGCATCGGTGCGCATGAAACATTGGCACACCAAACACCATGTGCTCCATGCACACCCGCTCGGTGCGCCGTAGTACTGTAGAGCACCGGTGCTTCACAACTCTTCTGCGTCAGTGTATCATAAAACACCGTGGCAAAACAGGAATCGCCCGGTGCGGTATTAAGAAACCCCACTAGTGCATCATAAAACATCGTGCCAAAAAATAAACCAACCAGTGAATTATTAAGAAATAGCACTAGTGTGCCTATAAACCACGGCCACCAGAAAACGGTTAAAAAAAAAAATTTACCGCTAGAAAACTGCATTTTTTCACTTTTTTCAGTGCTCCAAAGCTCTCAATATCCGGTGCTCTCTATAAGAGAAAGCACTGGTGCACACAAAACATTGGCACACTGAACACCATGTGCTTCGTAGACACCCGCCTGGTGCGTCCTATTACTTTAGAGCACCGATGCTTCACAACTATTCTGTGCCAGTTCATCATAAAATATCGTGCCAAAACAGAAATAGCCCGCTGCGTTGTTAAGAAACCACATCGGTGCATCATAAATCACCACACCAAAACAGAAATCGACTGGTGCATTGGTAAGAAATAGCATTGGTGCTCCTATAAAACCCGTGCATCGAAACATGGTTAGTTAAAAAAAAAAAATTACACCCAAAAAACCACATTTTCCACTTTTCTCAGTGCTCCAGATCTCTCAAGCACCGGTGTGCTTTACAAGAGAAATCACCAGTCGCACAAAACATTAACACACTGGACACCGTGCACTCGATTCATACCCGCCCGGTGCGTCCTATTACTGTAGAGCACCGGTGCTTCACAAATATTCTGCCCCGGTGGATCATAAAACATCATGCCAAAACATAAACCACCAGGTGCGGTGTTAAGAAACCGCACCGGTGCATCATAAAACACCGCACCAAAACTGAAACCACCCAGTGTGGTCTTAAGAAACCGCACTGGTGCGCCTATAAAACCCCGTGCACCAGAACAGGGTTAAATAAAAAAAAAAAGTTATGGCCAAAAAACTACATTTTTCACTTTTCTCACTGCTCCAAAGCTTTCAAGCACCGATGCAATTTATCCTTGTCTGAGCTGCCCTATCATCGATGCTCCCATTGCACCCATTGCACACACTACTGCTATGCATTGCCCACCAATCTCTAGCTTCCATTTTGAAAAATGGTGGGAAGTTTTTCTTTTGAAAATTCTACAGCCAATATGCCTCCTCGATGGCAAAATGTATAGGTATTTTTCTTATGTTTCCATGATTAAGCTTTTTAGCGGATTAAAATTTCAAATAACCTTAAAATTAACCATTTAAAAGAAAAAATAATAATTTGTCATGCAGCGCACACGAGCCATTTGGCTCGCACCAATAAGAGGTGTTGGCTATAAAATTTTTAGGCTGCACCGATAAGCAGTGCTGCCTGTAAAATTTATAGGCTGCACCGCAACCAGTGCTAAGGGTATCTGCAGTTTGTTCGGGGCAGTACTGAAAGATGCCCCATGTTTTTTTAAAATTAAAAAAAAAAAGTGTGGTTTGGTCATTTAGCCTGTCGCACCATTGACCATGGGAATAGCAACACGGTGCGTTGACAGAAATATCCGCCTCGATGTCTGTTAGCGCACCGCATTTGGCATTCTGACAGGGTCAGCGGTGCGGCCTGGTAAAATACCGCACCGTTGACTATGTAATTTGTTAGGAAGTCGGTGCACTAACACAAATATACGCGTCAGGCCGTATATTTTAGTCAGCGCACCATTCTTATGACACCATATATAGTCAACGGTGCTTTAAAAAGTTTCAAGTGCACTGCATACAGTGCATTGTATGTCATCTAGGGCACAGTCTCCGGTGCGCTAGAAACAAACTCCTCCGGTGCGCTAGAAACAAACTCCGCACCAGAGCTGGTGCATGACTATTTTTGTGGCGCAACGACTGGTATTTTTTTTCCAAAAAAACTATATATGTATTTTCCTAAATACAAGTCTGATCTAATAAAAAAAAATCATTTAATATGTCAATGATTCAGAGAGAAGAGGAGGAACAACAACAACAACAGGTGGAACAATATGACCTGGTTCACCTATCGGAGGCATGAGAGATGGAGAAAGATGCGTACCCTCACCCTATTACAATAGATACGCAGGGGCTCCTAAGGTAGGTAGGCCTCCTCAAGTTCTATACAGTCCGGTGAACTTATCCTCATAACACGCATTGCTGCGTTTTAGTACTGAAACGCACCGGTGCGTCACAACTCTTCCGCACTGGTGCGTCATAAAACACCACGCCAAAACATAAACCTCGATCTTACAAACCACCACACACCTGAACAGGGTTATTCTGTAAAGTGCGGTATTGGAGAAGTGGAGAGTTCTAATCGAGGGCAAGAATTTTTCTGAGGAGATGAGGGTTTGAAAAGGCAAGAGTTTGCATTTCGACTGAGAACTTTATAGTATAGAAAATGAGTGATTCAAATAGAAAGACAGACAAGGATGCTTACAGGGATGTAGACGGCTACAAATCTCAATAGAGTACAAAAGGAGAAAAGAAATACAGGTTGAGACCGACAAAGAGCATTCGGTTGACGCCAACGATAGGGTTAATAGGTCTCATGATGGAGAAATGGAGAGTAGAGTTGATGGCAGAGAATGATCAATCAAGGCAATCGATAAAGCCAAGAGGCACCATGAAGGGAAGGATTCTCATTCCCTTAAGGACATCATAGAAATTTCAATTGACGTTGTTGATTGGGCTGGTAGGTCCCATGAAGGGGAAGATTCTCCATAATGCATCTGAAATCAGCTGGGAGTATTGTCCGAGCTTCATTTGGCTTACATAAACTTTTACCGGAAAAGCTGACATCGCATAAAATCACATCTTCGGTTTTCAATTCAACCTAAATGGAATCTCTAACTTGTCTGAGTTGTGGTGCTATGGATGAAACCAGTAAAAGGTCTGCTCATATTATAAATGGAAATCCAGTGACCATTTCTGTGGAAAGAAAAGCATATATACCTATAGCTACCATATTTCCATGAACAAATCGGTTTCCCATTGGAAAAGCTAATGTAATAGCCCATTTTGCAATTTCTTTCCTCTGAACAACCCTATACTCATTTTCTATGGGAAACCATTGCCTCCATGTGTAATAACTACATCATCTAGTCGAAAATTAGTCTTCTTCTGCTAACAAATGCAAAATGAAGGACTCATTGTCATTTCTCCCAGAATATTAAAGGTTAGTTTTTCGTAAAACAGAGATTGTATAAATTTTGTTAAGATCTACATAGAAAGCACAAAGGAGAAAAGTGGAAATTGGATGCCAAGATGGAGGAGGAACTTACAAATGAGCAAACAGATCATGGGTCAGCAAGCAGATCATGTGGCACCTTTTCTTGTTGCAGGTTATGGAAAGGTTCAAGTTTCTTTTTCTGAAATAAGAAGAGGTGCAGTTTTGAAGATAAATGGCCCAAATATTTTCACAACAAAATGTACATTTCCAACATGTCTAAAAACTAAAATATCTCCAACTTCAATAAACTGCTCAGAAACAAAAATTTCCCAACCATTTCTGAAAATTTCCCACGTATTAGCATAGCAAAGGTTCACATGCCACAATTGCCCACTTAGGCCTTGTACTATTGCATCTTCACACACCCCACATTGCATTCTCTCCACATAATCAGTGGGGACCTCCTGTAATAAACAAAATTCATTGGAAGAATAGTTATTTCCATCAAGAATTTATCCAATTCCAATTCTCAATTCTAATTCTAATTCTAATTGTCAAGAATAAACAAAATTATAATTCTCAATTTCTATGGTTGGAGTTCACTAAATTTTGGTGTACACACCTAAAATTAATTTCAGTGCCTTAACCAAAAATCGGTGCTACTGTACATATAACCGCACCGATGCATTTTATTTACTATGCACCAGTGTCTGTGTTACAAAACGAAGCACCGGTGTGGTGCTTTTAAATGACGCACCGGTGACGAATAAACGCAAATAAAAAAAGCGTAACTCTATTTTCTTTAAGTGAAAAAAAAAGCGGCAAATTGAAAAATGGGCAAAAAAATATTTTCGAAAATCTAATTTCATAAAATCATTCTTTAAATACTAAAAGCTTTTCATTATTTCACTATTTTTCCTAAAATTTTCAGCCAGATATTTTCAGGAGACATACCTGGAGCAAGAGAGCACGAGAGCACTATGAAGCAGTGAAATACGTTTGAACAGAAGTATTCAAACAATCAGAAACCAAACCTCTGGTGATTCAAACCCTGTATCATATAATTTCAAACCATCTCATGATTAAATTTGATTATTTTTTTTACTTTTTCTGTAGTTTTTTTACTTTTTCTGCAGTTTTATCTATTTTTACCCTAAACCCTTCATTTTTTTTGTTTTTTTCCCTTTCTTCTTCCTGTTTTTGTGATTTCAGAATTAGGGCTTTTCATTTTAGATTGACGTCCAACCCACAGGATGACTTGAATAGTCAGATCCCAATCCATTTGGCCATTGCATGAATTTTTGGAAAAGATGGATTTTTTTTAATTGGTGGACCCTACTTAACCTAGCGCATTGGTGCAATGTATTATATAGCACACCACACAAGTACTATGTAATAAAAAAATTGAAAACAATTTTTTTAAATCAGTGCGCCATATCTGAAATAGGCCACAAGTGCTCCATGTTACGAGGATAGCACCATATGGTCTATTACACAGTTTGTGTGGTGCGTTTATAATAACCCCACACACCGTATGGTCTATTATAATGTTTTTTGGTGTGTTTTTAATACCCCCATGCACCGACGGCGGTGCGTACATCATGAAAGGTGCATTGGTTTCTTGAGATTTAGCTTTTACCTAAAAATTTGACAATTTATTTATAAATATATTATTGAATGATATGGTACATGTTTCAGACTGATAAAGAAATGACTGATAAGAGATCAAGTAACAAAAATACTGATAACACATCAAGAAAAGAAAAAAATGCAAGTTCTTTGTAAATTCTTTATAAAAAATATTATTTTTGAACTATATGTAATTTTAACTAATATGTATTATTTACTATGTATCATGCAAAGCCACAAAATGACTAAGCTCGATAAGATTATTTATGTTCTAGGACTAGAAGAGTGTAAAAGCTTGATGGAAAAATTGCAAAAGGATGAATCAGGTGAATGAAAAAGTACTATCGATCTAATATGAGTTTATTTTTGTAATTATCATTAATAATATACTTAAAATTATTAGATAACATGTGTCAAACAGTGTATTAATTCACATATGTTTAATGTTCTACATGGACCAACAACTCAGAAAAGAAATGTTTTTCTAAGAAAAGAAAAAAATAGAACATGCAAATGAAAATGAATTTCTCCTTAGCTCATCTGGAGTGGTGCTGGAGGTTAACGAAGGGGGGAAATTTTTTTTCAAAAGTTTCAGGGATCTAGTGGAACAAATGTATAGACGTTCTTTCCATTTACAATATAAATATCAATCCAATGATTCGAAGAACCAAATTTTATCTAAACTATAGGAAGAGTTTCCAGAGGATTGGTCAATGAGACATGTTAGAATTTTAATAGCAAAAACGTACAACAACAAAAAAGAAGGAATGAAAAAGTAATATTCCTTTACATGTTTGTCTAGAATTATTTATAAATATCACTTTTGTTATATTTACTTTTCATTTATCAATATAAAAATTGAATATATTATTGTCATGTTACATTTTCAGGAAGATTATGAAAATCTCAAAATATGAATGAGCTAATATCAGAAATATGCTAGTAGGAATGTCGAAAAATGTGTACAAGGAGATGATCAAAGAAATGGACAAAATTGCATCGCAAGAGGAGCCATCTCAACAACAACGAGCTTCAAATGTAATATGTAATCATTGAATTTTTCGATCATTAGGTACAATAAATAAACAATTTAGCATTAAATATTAATTTTCAAGAATTTTCTTGTAGAAAAGAAAAGAAAATGGAACCCATTCAGCACATAAAACATGATGACAAGGAAGAAAAGGGTTGATATCTAAATTTGTGAGTAATTGTTACTTCCGTATAACAACTTAACTAGATTTCATTTTTGTATTTTTTAAGTTGTTTTACAAAAATCATCACTGAATGTCTTGAAAAAGGTGCTAACATACAAAGAAGAACCATCAGATGAATTGATTGAAATTGGGTTAAATATGGGTTGTGAGTATATGTTGGCATATCAGAAATTAAGTGAAATTTGTAAGCATCTATCGATCTTGTTTTACTTAGCTCCGTCTATAATTAATAGAAAAAAAAAATTATTTTATATTAAATATATGATTTGTTATGGGGTATAAAAATTACAGGAAACAAAGTATGGAACTATGCCAATAGATGAAATTTTGAAATATGGCATGGTACATGGTTTTGAAAGAATGTGTATGGTTTATGAGTCAATTGTTTTTATGGTATGTCATTTTTTTTCGATTTACATTGATGTATATATTTAATATTGCAATTTTCATTATTCTCACCAATGTATATACACTCATTACAGTTTATTTTTATGTTTGTAGATGGGAGGTGAAGAAGAAGAAAACAATCCACACCGTGAACAAAACATTCATGAAAATAACCCAAGTCATGGAAGTAGCTCTAGCAGTGACAGCAATTTAAGCGAAGAATGATGGTCACTATGTTTTGATATCAAAGCAAGGCATTGTATTTTTTGAAATATGTCTGTGCAATCAGATATTTTGTTTAATGTAATGGACATAGTGTCCCAATAGAAAGACAAAGGGATACCAATAACTATCCCAATTTTTATGACAAAGACTGTCTTATATATATATATATATATATATATATATATATATATATATATATATATATATATATATATATATATATATATATATGTTTTAATTTATTCTATTGTGTTCTCCATTGTCGTTCTCAAATGCACTAATAAAAATTTCATTCATATGAATATTGTTATAAGATATAAATGTGTCGACTTTTGATGAATAATGAATTTTAAAAAACCAAAATAATTATGATATGATATAACAAATTAATCCAAACATCACATTCAAATGCATTAATAAAAATTAAATTAATATGAATATTGTTATATGATGTGTCGACTTTTGATGAATAATGAATTTAAAACAATCACAATAATTTCACTATCATAGGTCGATGTTTCTAAAAAATACAAAATGAAAACCGGTGTGTGTCAATTACTGTACACCGGTGTGTTTGTATTCTAAAACGCACCGGTGTGTTTCTGCGACATATGGGCACTGCACAAATACCAAAACCAATTAAAAATATCGGTGTGTTTGTGGGGTACAACGTACTGGTGCATTTATGTGTCTATATGCAGTCATGCCTTTGTAAGACCTATGGGCATAGCATCAATACTGATACCAATTATAAATCTCGGTGTGTTTGCGTGATACTGCGCAACGGGGTGTTTATGTGTCTATAAACACTAGTGCATTTGTACGACCTATGAGCATCACACGAATACCGATACCAATTATAAATCTTGGTGCATTTATGTGATACTGTGCACCAATGCATTTCTATAATTCTATGCACTGGTGCGTTGATATGACCTATGGGCATTGCACAAATTCCAAGACCAATTAGAATGGCCCCATGTGTTGTATCACGAACACTACACCCAGTGCGGTTTTATACCTTAACGGCCCGGTGCATTCTCCTTCGACTGCCTTGAGGCACCTACTACATGTACGCACCACTCTGTTAAAGCTATAGTAGCGTACTGATGAAAAAAACATTGGTAATAACCTCTGACCACCAATTTTTTTTAGTTCTGTTGAATTTTCATTAAAAGCTTCACCAAAAACTCTGTAACCATAAACAGATGTTGTAGAAAATGTTTTCTTGAGAATTTTGGCCAATTTTATAACACTAAAAACCTCCTTTATAACCTCCACTAGAGGGTCTTTTCCTTGTAGAGATTTATTAGAAGAGTAGGATATTGTGATGCACACATGTGAGGTATAAATGTGGTTATATGGTGAAAAAAAGTTGACAAATGTTTAAGGCGAATTGATTTAAAAGAAAGCCTATTAGCCTAACAAGTTAAGGTGTAACCATCCAGTGGTCTTCTATAAAGCCTTATAGGACATGTGGCTCCAACGTATAAAGAGAACACATAAAGGAGAAGTGCACATGGTGTTTGTTGGCATATCTCTGCAACTACAAATCTCAACATCCTATACTAGTTATATAGATGTCTTTTCAAAACATTAATAAAATACAATCAATACATGCATTCTCAATAAAATTTCCCATGACTCCTCCCTACTTTTACTTCACTAATTTTTCCCTAACCTTTACGGAACCACATAAAAATATTTAAAACTCTAAAGTTTTCACATGTGAGTCATTCTACGACTCTTTAGCTGAAACGACCTCGCCGTCGTGAGATATCTCAACTTGGAGGCAGTTAAGAGAAATTTCTATAATGAATGGAATTGATCATCTCAGGTGAATGGATTATTGCTCGGCATGTAATGAAGACCTATTATTCATCCCTTCGTACACAAATGTTTTGGCTAATACATCTCCTGGGTCTGGAACATTAAGTGCTTGACAATGGACATTGTGGAGCCAGAAGTAACTGATTCTTGTACTACTCCTACTATATGCATTCTCTTGTATAACTAATTATATGGGGAGCAAAGATGTTAGTCATATCGAACAACCTACACTTGTTGCAAGACCTCTAGTAGTAGCTTGAAGGAACCTTGAGCAAAGGCATGCAAGGTGTTCACTTGTTCAACTATAACCAATTAATTTTTCTACTACCACTGATATATGCATTCTACTACATAGATAATTATATGGCGGATGACAGGACATTCAAATGGGAAAACCTTCACTTATTCGAGACCCTGTAGCCATAACTTGCAGGAACATTGAGGAAAGAGATGATGGGGGTTTAGTTTTTCACCTACAAAACTATGTAGCAATTCTTCGACAACTGAAAACATATAATGTATCAAATCTCAGCAAATACAAAGGTAGCACATGTTGCATACTTAACTACAATATTAGGTTGCAGGTAACAAATAATATTCAATCCAGTAATATTAGCTTCTGCAAACCTGCAATCCCCTTTGAAGACTTCGGATAGCAACTTGAGTTGTGGATTTTGGAAGAAGATCGAATAATAAGAGATAACGAGCTTTTGAAAGCTTGATTAATTTCAAACAGATCTTAGTATAAACAAGATTAATGGGCATGTGATTGTGTTGTGAGAAATAGAAACAATACCATTTCATTTAAGTACCCAACTTCCTAATGAGGGTATGGTTTTACATTTTGACTCTTTGTTGTATTCATTTTCTTTTTACGTCAAACGAGGAAACATTAGCTATATTAGAAAATACTTTTTTCCATTAGGAAATTAGGAGCTTGTGTTCTATTTTCCAAATTTTTTAATTAAAATGTGATTAGAAGCCAGTGTCACAAGCGCTTTACAACTTCCTCCCTCAAAATTATGATTATTATTAGTATGAATCGATAATTACAAATTAATTTATTTTTTATAATTATTAACATGGTCAACCATAGTAAATATGGTTATCATACTCATTTAAAGTTATTATTGGTAAGTATAAACATAGCCAACCATAATAAGTATGGTTTATAATATTTATTTACAGTGAAAATTTGACAACTAGAGGCAATCACACATGACTATAAATCACAATTTACAAAATTGACATTGAAATGTGATAAATAATTATTACTGTCACAATGTATTAGATAAAATTCAATGTTGCAATTTTATGAACAAAAATCAACATGGCAATGTGATACAAAAAATGATATCACATGTAATAATGAAAAATTTGCATCCCAAAAAAGAAATATTATAATGGAAATGGTCATAGATGAATGACTTACTTAATGTAGTTGAATCCAAAAAACTGATATCTATTATAATGCACTTCGAAAACCTCTCAATACTTAAATACAAAGAGTGAAGGGAGCTCTAATTGAATGGTTCATGGCGAACAATACTTCCTAAGGTTTTGTGAATGGGGTAGCAAGCTAAGTGATCTTGATTGTGGGGATAAATCCACAGTTAAGCGTGCTTGAGCCAGAGGCAATCTGGGATAGGTGACCTCCCGGGAAGTCCTGGATACTAGGTGCAAGTGTCAAAAGTGATGATTGATGCCATGTGATTCATTTCAGTAGTTTCAATCCCACTTCTTCACCCTATCATGGAAATGGTCATAGATGAATGAATCACTTAACTCAGTTGTATCCCAAAAAATGATATCTATTATAATGTGATAAAAAAAGGTCAACAAACAAAAATAAAACCATGTTGGATCATGGTTGACCAAGTTTAATCACAGTTAGTTGTAGTCATCCATGTCAATCTTATTTAACCAATTAAACACGGGAAATAATTATCAATTGTCATCAACTTTAGTTTACCGTGAATAAGTATGGTCATCTCTGATCAACCATAGTGAGGATATTCATCAATTATTAAGCTTGATAATGTGATCAACCATAGTCAACTACGATTACCTATGGTTAGTCAATTATCATATCACATAGATATCTATGGTTAGCATCATCAACCAAAGTTGACCATAGTCAACAATGGTCATCCATAGTCAAATCTAGGTAGTTATAGTCATACATGGTCAATTATAGTCAAAGATACTAAACAATGACCATGGTAACCTTTTATCAACCATGGTCACCCCTAGAAAACTAGGGTCAATCCATTTTCAACCATGCTTAACAAAAAAAACCATGATCAACCATCATTAGAATTTTCAAACATGCTCAACCAAGGTCATCGTGGTAGAACATGGGAAACCATAGCCATCTATTTCCAGTAAGGATAACCATAATCAATTATACAAAACTATTTTCAACCATTGTCAAATTGGTCAAAGAATGTTCATCTATAGTCAACATAGTCACCCATAGTCAATCATAAATGTCATAATCAACTATATTGTTGCACAAACTAGTTTTTTTCTCACACAAACTTTCCTTCCAATAGACTATGCTTTTTTATTTTCCTTTTGATTGCATGGTGAGAAATAGAAACAATACCATTTCATCCAAGTACCCAACTTCTCAATGAGGGTATGGCTTTAATCAATGTCATAATCAACTATAACCAATGTCATGTTCACCAATAACAACAGTGGACTTATATTGGGTACAATAATAACATCAACGGGGCTACACTAAAAATATTATTAAGGGGCTATACTAGTATTATAGGGACCTAACATGCTGCTCTGCTTCAAAAAATTATTGTCTTCAATGCCTGAGTAGTTATGGATTCTTCTATATAAAATTCTCATCCTCCCATGTAGAATCTTTAGCGGGTGCATTAGGGAATTTTGAGGTCTAAAATGGGCCTCCTAAGGAAAACATACAATCAAAATTCACTTTATGAGAACCAATCATATTTTAGGGGATGACATCATCCCTAATGGTTGAGGTGGCATTACTTGAGTTAAATGTACATACTTGTCACATTCTCAATAGTGGATAAAAAATCATGGTTAACCATGATAGTTCTCTAAGTACTTTTAAAATCATACACTAAAGTACTAATAATAACATACACTAAAGTACTAATAATAAATGTCATTTCACACTTTTTGAATAAAATATTATTATTGGCATTTCATATTTTTTTGAAAGAAACAATCCATATCCTTACAAAATCTTCATGTCTTTACACCATTTTCAATAAATATTATATTTGCATATTTCCATATATTCACTTTTAAATTAAATATTCATCTACTTTTATTTAATATTACAATTTCAAAATAATTATAAGTTAATATCTATACATATATATTATACATATGAAATAAAAATAAATAAAAATATAACCTTGTGATTTTAGGATAAATCAAACCTATAAATAATATTATTATAATATTAATAGAAATACAAGAATATTAAAATTAAAGAAAAAAAGCATATTAGTTTTGTATGATGAAAAAATGTATATTAGTTTTGTATGTTGAAAAAACTATATTAGGTTCAACATAGTTTGGGGCAAAAAAAATTTTAAATTTCAATGTATATAAATCTTATATTATACTTATAAGCATAAATCAAATCTATTTCAAAACTTTTTTTCTTTAATTTTAAATACAACTCAGTTCATTTCATTATGATTTTATTAATATTATATATTATTATATATAATATTATGAAAAATAATCAAAATGTTATAGAATATTTATTATATTCATTTTGTTATTATATATTATTTCTTCTTATGTTATAAATCAAATCAATTTAATATGGAATATAAAATTCATACATAAAATAATATATTACATTTACTATGTTATAATATATTATTTTTATATAGTATATTAATTACATGTTATTATACAATTTAAATATATAAATTTTAATTAATAGCTGATTATATAATTAAGAATTAAATAATTTATATTTATATTTTATTTTAAGTTATTTAATTACAAAGGAAAAATGCATTAGTTGTTCAATGATAATGACTTTTTCTTGAAAAGCTCATTCTTATTTATAGTCACATCACTACAATATTTTTATTAATTTTATATTGGTACACCTTTTGAATTGAATCTAATTATGGTTACATGTTATTTTATTAGTTTAGATATTATTTTATTATTTCCTTAGGAGGTCCATTTTAGACCTCAAAATTCCCCTAATGAGTTCTTCCACTTGATGAGATAGTATGAAATTGATCGATTTCGTAGTTAGCGAGTTCTTGTTTTCGTGATTGCTTCAAGTTCCAATGTGATTTTTCCTTCCTCGTCAAGTTATGGAAACATTGCTTGAACTGGGAGTTTGTCACCTATAACCTTATTTAAGCATCAAACATGGAAAACTATGTGCACTCAGGAAGATGTCAGAAGCTCCAATGTGTATGCCACAATACCAATATTTTGCAACACATTGTAAGGACCATAGTACTTTCGCGATAAATTATTATCCTTCTTAGCTTTCCTAAGGGATATTTGTTTGTATGGTTGTAGCACTAAAAATACCCAGTCTCCTACATCAAAACTTATTTCGCTACGATGTTGATCTTCCTTTTGTATCATTCGATTGTGCAGCAAAGTTAGGTTATCCTTTAAGAGTTGGAGAACTCATTGTTGATGCTCGATGTGATCTTCAATTTCCTAAACCTTAGAATTTTCTCTTAAAGATGATTTGATGGACACTGGATGATATCCATAAAGTGCCATAAATGGGGTAATTTTTTCTACAGTGTGGAATGAAGTGTTATATGACCATTCAACTAGAGGTAACCACTTGACCCATTGTCCTTGTTTATCATATACAAAGCAACGAACATATCCCTCCAAAAATTTGTTCAATATCTCAGTTTTCCTAACATATTGAGGATGGTAAGATGAGTTATGAGCTAGCTAATTACCCAAATAAGAAAATAATTCCGTCCAAAAATTTTGAGTGAAAATGAGATATCTGTCACTTACAATAATCTTTGGGTTTCCATGTACCTTTTAAATTGATTCCATAAATGGAGTAGAAACTATATTGGATTTAAATGAATGAGATAATGCACAAATGTATGCATACTTGGTAAGTCTATCAACTACGACAATGATGACACTCTTTCCTTCAAGATTGGGTAAACCTGTGATAAAATTCATTGACCCTATGGTATGTTTTTAAAAATCTCGAGTGTCCTCCTAAGGGATAGGTGTGCAATTCCAAACGAATATTTTTTTTTAGTTGGGAATTCTTACAAATACATAAGTGATCTATGTACCATAATGAATCATTTTTCTAGCTAAATGTATCAAATGTATTGGGATCTTGTTGCAACTTTTGAATGTGTTTCCACACTTCTTCGTCATTCTTCCACTACTCCCTTGCTTCAGTTATCCAATCTCGTTGGATAATAGAAATGGCAAAAAGAAATGCTTCCACATCCTCATCCTTTATTGAGAGTTCTTCTGCAACAAAATTTCGCTTCCCTTTTTTGTAGATGATTTCAAAATCATAACCCAACATCTTTGTGATCTATTTTTGCTACTCTTTCCAATATACTCTTTGTTACAAAAAGTATTTAATACTATCATGATCTCTTTTTACCTTGAAGTGTCTTCCCATTAGGTAAGGTTGTCAGTTCTTTAGTGCGTGTAGTATTGCAAACATTTCCTTCTCATAAATATCTTTCTATAAATACTTTCCTTTGATTGGATGACTTTCAAAAGAAATAGGTCTTGCTTCTAGCACTAAAACAACACCAATTCCATTCCCTAAGGCATCAAATGCCACAATAAACACTTTTGTGAAGTCTGGTGTAGATAAGATTGGTGCTTGGCACACTACCTCTTTAAGATGTTCAAAGGCCTTATTTCCTTCTCAAGTCCAATAAAATGCATCTTTATTCAATAATGTTGTAAGAGGTGCTGCTATTCTCCCATAATTCTTAAAAAACTTGTGATAATACCATGTTAACCTGAGAAATTATCGCAAATGCTTTAGGGTTTTGATTTTCCATTCCTTAATGGCCTTAGTTTTTGTAGGGTCTACCTTAACACCCTGATGAGATATAATATGACCTATATATTCCACCTCCTTTACTCCAAATAAAAATTTGGAGGTTTTTTCATATAATTCTTTCTCCCCCAATAGTTTGAGCATCATGTAAACATGTTGAACATGATCCTTCCAAGAGTTGTTGTAGATTAGTACATCATCCAAAAATACTAACATAAATTTTCGAAGGAATGATTTGAAAATGGAATTCATCAACCCTTGAAATGTAGAAGGTGCATTGGTAAGGCCAAAAGGCATGACCAAAAATTCATAATGACCCTCATGAGTTATAAATGTTATTTTTTGAATGTTTTCAGTCTTCATTCTAGTTTGGTGATAACCTAAACATAGATTCAACTTGGTGAAGTAAATTTCTCCATGTAATTCATCAAATAATTCATCAATGACAAGAATGGCAAATTTATATTTAATAGTGAGCTCGTTTAGCTCCATATAATCTATACATATGCACCATGATCCAACCTTCTTATGCACAAGTACTACTAGAGAAGAGAAATAACTTTGACTAAGTTTAATTATACCAACCTCTAGAATTTTTCCAATCATACATTCAATTTCTCTCTTTTGGGAATGGGGATATTTGCAAGTCCTGATGTTTGAAGGAAAAATTCCCGAAATCAAATGAATAGCATGATCATGATAAAAAATAGGCGGGAGGCCTTTGGGAGTCTCAAACACCTTAGAATGAGTGTCCAAGACTTTTTGGATATCTGGAGAAATAGATTATTTCGATGTTTGAAACTGCATTGAGCATAATTTTGAAATTATGACTCGTTGTTCTTTCTTCATAAGATTTGTCATCACATTAGAGCTTATTATATTTCCTGGTTTCACTGCATTCAACTTCCTTTCTGTTGTGGATGATTTTGTCACCCTCCTAGAGACAGCCTAGAGTTGCCATAGACCAGTGCCTAGGACATCTTAATATAGCAAGGAGTCCTTTATAGTTTGGGTTGTCAGTCCAAGGGACTCAATTACTATCTTTTGTTCTAAACAAGGAAATTGAAATAGATTTAACTGGTCCCAATTCTCTTTCAGTGGCTGATACACAGATAGGAATAGAGTAAAGACATCAGGTGAAACTTCAGCATGGTAGTATCAGACAGTTAAGAGACCGCTTTACTGTATAGAGGGCTGATTCAAATAATATACTACAGAAAGCAGATATCAAGGAGTGCGGGCAAGAAGGAAACATGAGAAGATATTACTGACCAAAGGGCGCATTATTTTACGAATACTTAAGCCACTAATATAGCAGAAATTATGAAATGAGTGAACATGGAACAGCATATCACTTCTAGGCCTATTTAAAGCGCTTGACTAATTCCAGAAAGGGCACCACTTAAGATGAATCCTTACTGCAAACTAGTGAGCCACTCGCATTCTAGAACATGATACAAGAAGAAAGTTTGCATGAAAAGGATGATATATTAACATATAAGAGAAATTACATACTGCAATATACCAAAGACCAGAATCCTCAATACAGTCATAACCCCTCCTCACTGAGACCCAACGGGCTCCGAAACTTCATACAGAAATGTCAGAAGATGGATACAATAGTCTTCTCGCTGCACAGCTTGCTTACAGAAATCTGGAACCCTAACAATGTCTTATTTTTTGATATTTATAGAGAAAAGAGAAACTTCTAGAGGAGGGGGAAGATGATGTACAATTAATGAAAAATGGCGGAAAACATTTGCGCCTTTTTATGAATGACTGACCATAAATGAATATACCTAACATTCTGTCTAAAGAAATAAATGTTGGAGACAAAAATCTGCTTATGTACAGGGCAGAAACAATAAAATATACACATCGGGATGCTTCTGGCCAAAGGCAAATCTGCTACCATGAGAGCTCTGAGAAAATCTTCCTTTTAGTACTGTACGCTTAGCTTTGATTTCGAACTGGAGCCCTGAGCTTTAAATGTGAGATGAACTTCTCTGGAGGGTTCCGAGAATTTGTATCTGTATGTTCTTTAATCATGGTCACTTCTTGAACCTACCCTCTGCTTCTTCATTAAACTTCATCCACAGAAAACGTCCTTTATGGGCCCTCGACATTTGTAACAGCGGCAGTTTAAAATATCTTCCTGCAATTCCGTAACCTGCAAAACCCTCAAAATTATTAGAAAAATGGACACCTGCGAAGGCGTGAATGATGGAGGTGGAAGTGGGGAAGATGAGAAAAATGGGAATGGAAGAAGAAGACACTCAGGACAGTGGAATGAAGACGATGGAGATTTTCGTGAATGGGCGAAACGTAACACAGTATGGTCGTGGAAGAAAAATGGCGATAGATTATGAGTTAAAAATATAAAAACACACGCATATCTATATATATTTGTGCGAGGACATAATATGGATGTACAGGGGGGGAGACACATAGGTACATGGGAGACTAGCGGGGGAGACGACGTGGCGGGTAAGTTGATGGGCGGAGACATGAAACAGTGACACGGTGGCGGACTGTGGGATGTGGCGGGACATAGCAATGAACGATCAGCTCTAGGACACATCTGCCGTCAGATGGAGGTAGGCAGATCGGACGGAGCGGGTGGATCCCGCTGCCCGAACATCGACCGAAGATTAACGCGCGGGGAGAGAGCGGTTTCCTGCTCGTACCAAGGACACGTGGCCTTGCTCGTGTGGGATCGCTGGCCCCGCGGTAAATACCGCCAGCCGACAAGAGCGGTGCGGGGGGAAACCGCCGGTTTTATTGTGCGCCAGGGCCAAAGGTAGGGCCCTCACTCCTGACGATCTTTGCGCCGTTGATTGAACATTGATCGGACGGCTGTGACGGCGCCCGGGATTTAAATGATAAGCCCCCGTTTCTCCCAGCCCGTGGTCCTGTAGCTCGGGTCACATGAAAATCAAGGCGGGAGGGGCTAAGGTTTAAGGGACTTCGGCCCGATATATAAAATATACATTTTAAACGTTATAAAGCAGATTTTCGGGCGGAGATGATAGGATTAAACGGGGCCCAGGGGTTTTTGCTCTCAAAAACATTAGAAATGGATTTTGGGGAAGGTGGTGGCCGAATTTTTAAATGGGGAAGGGGATATGTACAACACTGGCTCCATTTGGGGACGGCATGCTCGTCCTCGGGCATGTCGAGAACACGCAGACCAGTCAAACTTTTCATTCCACTGCTCAATTTCTGCTACGCTTTCTCCTCAGGTAACTATCAGCATCCCCCTTTTTCCCTTATAGAAATTAGAAACAAAACAGCTTATGTACAATATATACAGTGGGGTGTTTCCAACCTGGGTCAGAATTGAAAATACGGCTTGAGGAATTGGCCATTCACGGGGGCATCCAACAATTCACCTTGCAGATTTTCTAAATAGAAAGTGTTGTTTCCTCCCAGCTTGACTATTTTAAACGGCCCGAACCATAATGGATCGAATTTAGCATGCTTGCCCTTTTCTGCTCTGCGAACATCCCATCTAAGAACCAGGTCTCCAATTTGGAAATTTCTGTCCTTCGCGTGCTGATCAAAGACCTTCTTCATTTTTTCCTGGTATTCTATTAGTCTCTGGTCTACCTGGTTTCTCGTCTCTTCCAATTCTACCAACTGATAAATTCTCCTAATCATCTCGTCTGGTTCTTCTTGGTTTTCCTGCATAAAACGTGCCACTGGCAGTGCCAGTTGCACAGGAAACACTGCGGCCCGCCCATACACCAGCTCATATGGAGACTTGCATGTTTCTCTTTTGCTTGTTATCCTATTTGCCCACAGAGCAAACTTTAACTGAGAGTCCCAGTTCTTCTGATTTTCAGCTATTGTTTTCTTGAGGGCCCTTACCAGGGTTTTATTGGATGATTCTGCTAAACCGTTCCCCTGGGGATAATACGCTGTGGAATGAGTTAATATAATATTATACCTTTGGCAGAAATTTACAAACCTGGCAGACTTAAAAGCTTGAGCATTATCGGTTACAATTCTTGCAGGACAGCCAAACCTAGATATGATATTGTCTTCTAAAAAATTCATGATTACGGCATCTGTAGCCCTTCTTGTAGGTATGGCTTCCACCCATTTAGTAAAATAATCTGTAGCTGTCAGTATCCATTTATGTTGGCCACTTGATGGGGGGTGTATTTCTCCTATAAAATCTAATCCCCATTTATGGAAGGGTTCAGTTACATGAACAGGAATTAAGGGCAGAGATGCTAATTTCTGTCTTTCTGCAAATCTTTGACATTTGTCACATGTTCTGACCCAGGCAAAGGTATCTGAATATAATTTTGGCCAGTAAAAACCAGCCTTCAAGATTTTATTGGTAGTAGCCCTCCAGCTGTAGTGTCCTCCACATATTCCTTCATGGAATTCTGTCATTATATTCTGAACTTCATTTTCTGTGAGGCATAGCAGTAATATACCCAAAGGGTCTCTCCAATAGAGCTGTCCATTGGCAATGACATACTTCTGAGATCTCATCCTTACAGCTCTGTAATTTTCCTTGTCACATCCTGGAGGACAGCTAAGCGTCAACAGGTATTCAACTATTTGCTTATACCATGGACTAGTCAGATACTTCATATGCACCATTTGTGTGGCCATTTCTAGTCCATGTCACTCCTCTTCTTGTTCTGATTCTTCATTTGCCATCATGGATGAATTAATGCCCAGAGCTTGATGATTAGATTCAGATAACATCTTGGCAAGTCCCTGTCCTTTGATCAATTTAGTAGGCTTTATGTCTAGATCATACTCCTGGATTTTTGCAATCCATCTTCCCCTCCTGCCCTCACTGTCTCCTTGAACTAGAATGTCTTTTACAGCTGCTGTGGGAACATAAGCAGTAATATGGGATTGCAAAATATAAACTCGGAAAGCTTTAAGGGACTTTACCAGGGCATACGCCTGCTTCTCCAGTATATTATACTTAAGCTCAGCATCATACAACACCTGACTGAAGAAAGCTATGGGCTGTTCATATCCTTCTTCATTTTTCTGCAATAACACTCCAGCAATTGTGTGTGGCGAAGCAAATGAAAATACCATAAATGGCTTGCTATAATCCGGTCCTGCTAGCATGGAAGCTTCGGCAAATGCTTGTTTAATTCTTGTGAATGCATCCCTAGACTCCTGGGACCACTTAACTTCACTGTCCTTTTTCAACATATTGGTAATGTGCCTAACTATCTCTGCATAGTTAGGAATGAATCTCCTTAAAAAGTTTATTCGGCCCAAAAACACCTGTACTTCTTTCTTATTTCTTGGCAGAGAAATGCTATTTATTACTTCAACTCTCTTAGGATCAATTTTTACACCATCCTTAGTCACGATATGTCCTAGGAGTTTTCCTTCGTCTAAAGCAAACAGTGATTTTTGAGGATTAAGAGAAAGGCCGTACCTTCTGCATTTTTCAAAAGTTCTTCTTAAATGCACAATATGCTCATCGTCATTCTTTGAGAACACCGTGATATCATCGAGGTACACTACCAGAAACTTGTCCTGTTCTCCAACAAAGGCTATGTCCATTGCCCTTTGAAAAGTAGCACCTGCATTAATCAGTCCAAATGGCATCCTTGCATACATAAAGGTTCCCCATGGCGTGGTGAACGCAGTCTTCTTCTGATCTTCTGGGAAAACATCTACCTGATTGTAGCCTGAGAATCCATCCATCATTGACATTCTAGATGCTCCCACCACTTTCTGCAAGATGTGGTCCATTTTAGGCAGTGGATAGTTGTCTTTGAGGGATGCTCTATTCAAATTTCTGAAGTCTACACATAGCCTGATTTCTCCATTCTTCTTTCTGACAGGAACAAGATTCGCTATCCATTCTGAGTACCTCAAGGGTACAATTATTTTGGCCTTCAACAATTTTTTAATTTCTTTCTCAATTGAGGGAAGAAGCAGGGGATTAATCTGCCTAAGCTTCTGTTTGTGTGGCTTTGCATCTTCCCTGAGTGGAATCTTGTGTTGTATAACATTTACATCAAAAGTTTTTAGGTCCTCATAGGACCAGGCGAAAACATATTTATAAGACTGAAATAACTTCAAATACTTTTCTTTATATTCTTCTGGAATTCTTTTAGATAATTTAACAATCTTGGGATCAGTAGCAGTACCCAGATTTAAATCTCTCATTTGATCTTCTTCTACTGCTTTATTTGGTTGCATGGGAACATCATTCTTATTGAATAGTCTTTCTAGAGGTACTAGTCCTCTAGGGATGACATTTCCTTTTAACTGCAATACTCTGTTTCCTGCTATGTTCTCTTCCCATTTACCTTCAGCAATATTTTCAGCTTCTTCCTCCTCATCATCATCAATTTCCATGCCTGTGAATTCTCCCACTGTCTCCATGAATCTCTTCATTTGTTCGTCATCTTCAAAGACCTGCCAGTGCTTTATATTGTTTGGGATAGATGGTCTGTAACGTACCTCTACTTCATATCTTAACAATGGGTTCTGAGGAGGTCGGAACGTACTAGCAGCCACAGCAAGAGAGTCTGCTATCCTGTTATGCTCCCGGGGCATGAACTGTATATTAAATGCTAAGAAGAAATTTTCTATCATGTCCCATACTTCATTTCTATATGCTCTGAGCCGAGGATGCTTAGTTTGGCATTCATTCTTAATCTGTCTCACTACTAGCTCAGAGTCTCCAAAGACTTTCAGACATTGGATGCCCATGTTTCTAGCTGTCTGTAGGCCCAGTAACAAAGCTTCGTACTCAGCTACATTGTTTGTAGCTTCATACTCTAATTTGAAAGACAGCGGCACCCATTTTCCTGTGGGGGAGATTAACAATACCCCAGCTCCGTTACCTTCCCTGGAATTTGCTCCATCAAAATGCAAAGTCCATACTTCTGATTCCTGACCTTTCTTGGATTGCTCGGCTTGGAATTGACCAGGGGGGGATTCATGTGCATAGTCTTGACTCTCTTCTAACACAAAACATGAGAAGTCCCCCTCTTTATTATAAACTGGAGAATTATCTGAGCAATCAACCGTGGTCACCATTTTAACAAATCTGGTCTCCCTATAAAGCCTCCTCTCCTGACCACCAAAGACTGGGACAGTGGCATATGTCAGGTCTAGTTTAATTGATCCTCCAATCTTAGTACCCCAGGACCTTGACAACAGCATGCCAAAACGAGCTGGGATATCTGCGACCACAATGTCCATGACCACACTTTTTGACGGGATTTGAGCTAGATTGACCACTAAATCTTTAATCATTCCCAAGCATTTAACCCTTTTCGAATCAAATGAATATAAATCTTTATAAGGCCTTGTAATCTGCAGCCCTAGTTGCTCCATGACAGACAAAGGCATAAGATTATGGGAAGCCCCAGAATCTAGCATACAGTTGTGTAGCAGCAGGTCATGAATGACTAGGGACACATAGAAGGGAGGAGTGGAAGGGTCTATCTCCTCGACATGCGGGCCAAAGACTACCATGGGTCTTTCTTCTTGAAGATTTAGACTATCAGGTGCAATTTGTGGTTCAGGAAGAGGCATAAAAGAGGTGACCTGAGACTGATATACAAGCTGTTTTAACAATTCAGTCAGAGGAACAGGAATCTTAATCTTTTCAAGCTCTCTTTGCAAATTAAAAGCAGATGTGGACTTTTCTATCATTACCTCTCTTGACTCCTTATTCTCAGCTGAGGACTTGACTTCTTGGGATACTGGCTCGACATTAGATGGGCTGGCTATTTTAGAAGAAGAAGGAAATTGATCATTTGACTGCAAGGGGATATTTAGAAAATTCTTACCTTTTTCAACATTCTTCTTTGTTGCTGACTCCTTTTGAGCAGATGTTTCTTTCTGAGGTATTTCTTCCTCCTGCTCCTGAGTTCTGGTCCTCTTCCTTGAGGATCTGAGATCATATCTGACATTGAATTGGGCTTCCATGAAGTCAGCAAATTGCTTGCAGTAATGGTCAATCTCAGCTTCTTCGTCTTCTGCTTGCACTGGGCACTCCATATCATCATTGTTTGAAAAGGATAGATTGGAATCTTCTAATCCATAGGCTGCCCCTTCAGCGGAGTCATCTACTGGTCCTTCCAGGTACAAGGGATGAGGTACCTGATCTTGCTGCTCCCTTGTCTCTCTCGGCATTATTTGGAGAGGTGGCCTTTTATACTGGGGATTATATCCTCTGTTTGGAGTATTGTAATAGTTCTTGGGAGCTGCGTTCTTAGCTTCTATTTCCATCTTGACCATCTTCTTTATCATTCTACCTATTTCATCCATTTTATCTGAATCTTTATCTTGATTAGAGGTAGAAACCTCTTCTTTGCCTTTCCTCCTGGCATCTGATTCAATTTTCCCTTTTAACTTTCCTGTAGAGGCAAAGTTTGCTTCTAGTTCTAGAGCATCTGATTGTGCATCATCAAGTGTGGCAGGTTTTCTTTGCCTTAAGGAGAACCCAAAGTCAAAATCGAAGGCTGCTATAAAAATTATCTTGGCAGCAGCTTCATTTGGCTTCATTTCCGGAGGCAAGCTTAGGTACAACTTGTTGAACCTTTTGATGAATTCTGATACCCCTTCATTATGTTTCTTCTTGATAGTATTGAACTCGGTAAGGCACATCCCATAGTCCTTCTTTTCTCCCCACTTTCTGAGAAAAACGTTTTCCATCTGGTCCCAGGTTGTCACAGAACGGTTACCCAAAGTTTTAAACCATTTTCTAGCTTCACCTTCTAAAGACTGCACAAATAATCTCAAAACCACATCCAGGTGTTCAACATTCAGATTTTCTGCAAAAGAGCAGAAGGTCTCGAGATGTTTCTGAGCATCCGTATCATTTTCACCATTGAACCTTGGCAGGATCTTCAGATAATCCTGTGGCATATCATTCAACACTTGGGGTAAGGCCAGAGGAGCATATTTGTTCAGGAGAAAAGCAGGAACATTAGCCATTGGAGGCGGTGGGGGTTGCACAACAATCTGAGAAGAAAAAGAAGGGAGAGGGGTAGGGGGAAGCGGAGTGTGAATAACAATGGGAATATATTGCACCGAGGTTTGAGGTGTGGATGGGAATAGCTCTCGGTTGACGGGAGCTACTTCAGTGACCTCTTTAATTTCCTCAGCCTCGAAAACAGGATAAGGTTCTTCCCCAAATAAAGTATTTCCCCTACGTGGGGTTTCTAGATAAACTTCGGGATTTTCTGTTCTAACGTCTTGAGAAGAAGAGGGCGGATAATCTTCAACAGAACACTCAGGATTTTCAGCACGGGCTGAATTCCTCTCCTTCCAGACTTTTTTATGAATAATTTTCTCTGGGTCAGACACGTAGGGTGTTTTCAGTTGAGCTGTATCTGACCTCAAATGTGGCCTACGAGGAGCCAGGACTACCGATAAGATTTATCAAACACGGACCAGTGGAGTCGCCAAGGTGAGAAATCTGCAACTCTTCACCTCTCTGTGCTCACCTGATTAGAGAGTGAAATAAGATGTCGAAAACCCAGGGAAACTGATATTCTTGAATTCGTGTCCCCGGCAACGGCGCCAGAAAGATGTTGTGGATGATTTTGTCACCCTCCTAGAGACAACCTAGAGTTGCCATAGACCAGTGCCTAGGACATCTTAATATAGCAAGGAGTCCTTTATAGTTTGGGTTGTCAGTCCAAGGGACTCACTTACTATCTCTTGTTTTTTAAACAAGGAAATTGAAAATAGATTGAATTGGTCCCAATTCTCTTTCAGTGGCTGATACACAGATAGGAATAAAGTACAGACATCAGGTAAAACTTCAGTATGATAGTATCAGATAGCTAAGAGACCGTTTTACTGTAAAGAGGGCCGATTCAAATAATATATTACAGAAATCAGATATCAAGGAGTGCGGGCAAGAAGGAAACATGAGAAGATATTACTGACAAAAGGGCGCATTAATTTACGAATCCTTAAGCCATTAATATAGCAGAAATTATGAAATGAGTGAACATGGAACAGTATATCACTTCTAGGCCTATTTAAAGCGCTTGACTAATTCCAGAAAGGGCACCACTTAAGATGAATCCTTACTGCAAACTAGTGAGCCACTCGCATTCTAGAACATGATACAAGAAGAAATTTTGCATGAAAAGGATGATATATTAACATATAAGAGAAATTACATACTGCAATATACCAAAGACCAGAATCCTCAATACAGTCATAACCCCTCCTCACTGAGACCCAACGGGCTCCGAAACTTCATACAGAAATGTCACAAGATGGATACAATAGTCTTCTCGTTGCACAGCTTGCTTACAGAAATCTGGAACCCTAACAATGTCTTCTTTTTTGATATTTATAGAGAAAAGAGAAACTTCTAGAGGAGGGGGAAGATGATGTACAATTAATGAAAAATGGCGGAAAACATTTGCGCCTTTTTATGAATGACTGACCATAAATGAATATACCTAACATTCTGTCTAAAGAAATAAATGCTGGAGACAAAAATCTGCTTATGTACAGGGCATAAACAATAAAATATACACATCGGGATGCTTCTGGCCAAAGGCAAATCTGCTACCATGAGAGCTCTGAGAAAATCTTCCTTTTAGTACTGTACGCTTAGCTTTGATTTCGAACTGGAGCCCTGAGCTTTAAATGTGAGATGAACTTCTCTGGAGGGTTCCGAGAATTTGTATCTGTATGTTCTTTAATCATGGTCACTTCTTGAACCTACCCTCTGCTTCTTCATTAAACTTCATCCACAGAAAACGTCCTTTATGGGCCCTCGACATTTGTAACAGCGACAGTTTAAAATATCTTCCTGCAATTCCGTAACCTGCAAAACCCTCAAAATTATTAGAAAAATGGACACCTGCGAAGGCGTGAATGATGGAGGTGGAAGTGGGGAAGATGAGAAAAATGGGAATGGAAGAAGAAGACACTCAGGACAGTGGAATGAAGACGATGGAGATTTTCGTGAATGGGCGAAACGTAACACAGTATGGTCGTGGAAGAAAAATGGCGATAGATTATGAGTTAAAAATATAAAAACACACGCATATCTATATATATTGGCGCGAGGACATAATATGGATGTACAGGGGGGGAGACACATAGGTACATGGGAGACTAGCAGGGGAGACGATGTGGCGGGTAAGTTGATGGGCGGAGACATGAAACAGTGACACGGTGGCGGACTGTGGGACGTGGCGGGACATAGCAATGAACGATCAGCTCTAGGACACATCTGCCGTCGGATGGAGGTAGGCAGATCGGACGGAGCGGGTGGATCCCGCTGCCCGAACATCGACCGAATATTAATGCGTGGGGAGAGAGTGGTTTCCCGCTCGTACCAAGGACATGTGGCCTTGCTCGTGTGGGATCGCTGGCCCCGCGGTAAATACTGCCAGCCGACAAGAGCGGTGCGGGGGGAAACCGCCGGTTTTATTGTGCGCCGGGGCCAAAGGTAGGGCCCTCACTCCTGACGATCTTTGCGCCGTTGATTGAACATTGATCGGACGGCTGTGACGGCGCCCGGGATTTAAATGATAAGCCCCCGTTTCTCCCAGCCCGTGGTCCTGTAGCTCGGGTCACATGAAAATCAAGGCGGGAGGGGCTAAGGTTTAAGGGACTTCGGCCCGATATATAAAATATACATTTTAAACATTATAAAGCAGATTTTCGGGCGGAGATGATAGGATTAAACGGGGCCCAGGGGTTTTTGCTCTCAAAAACATTAGAAATGGATTTTGGGGAAGGTGGTGGCCGAATTTTTAAATGGGGAAGGGGATATGTACAACACTTTCCTTCCGAAAACAATTTCAAGAAAAGTTCTTGAAAATTAAAAGCTATATTCCCCAAATATTGTAAGCATTAGACTCCTAGTACAATACTAACCCCACCCATTGGGATAGAAAGAATTGGACTATTAAATACATATTCCCTCATGGTTAGCTTGATATTATGGTACTTTCCAAAGAAATTTATAGTCCCTCCACTTGCAACCATCACTTCACATTCTGGTGTTGGATATAGGAATAATTTTAATTCCTTGGCTATCTTAAAATGAATAAAATTATGTGTATTATTTGAATAAATCAACACTATTACCTTTTTTTTCTTGATATATCTTTCTATCTTGAGAGTTTTAGGAGTAGTAATTCCTACCAATTCATTACAATATATGGTTGGATTCATTTTTTCCTTCTCTGAGGTTGGTTCCTAGTGTATATCCTCCTTTTTTTATGTTTCTTTTTCCTTTCTTCCTTCAGTTCAAAATCTATGTAAAATAATTTCTTCTCGGTGCACTTATGACCTTTAGTGTATTTTCTATCACAAATATAGCAAATCCTTTATGATTTTTTTTCCTCCAATTGTAGTGGTGTCAACCTTGTAGTTTGTGGAAGGTTAGGAGGAGAAACATTTCCATCTTCATAGTTGTGATTGGTAGACTTGTTTCCATATTTTTTCTTTCAAATTTTCTTGTCATATTGAATGCCATCTCTAATGAAACAAGTTCCCAAAGGTGAACCTCATGTTGGATCTTATCCTTTAAATTCCCTATGAAAACATCAATCCTATTCTCCACTGGAATATCTGTTACCCTGATATTCAATTTTTGGAAGTCTTCAATGTGATTTTTCATTAAACTCTTTTGTTTGAGCTTTATCGGTTGGCTAAAGAAGATGTTTCTCTTTTTATCCTCATTATGTGCTATCATTTCCTCCATAAAAAATTACCAATTGAAAATTGGTTTACTAGAAAAAAGCCATCAATACCATGCATACTGAGTGGGTTGTAAATATAAAGCTGCAATTCATACCTTTTGTTTGTTTTTCTCCATCTCTAGTATCATTGTTACTATATCATTTCCAGCAAACTTCCTCATATCGATATTTGGAATACGACGGGTTTTAAATCCAATATTAGATTCCACGAAATCATGATTAAAATTTCTTTTGTTCTCATCATGAGTTTTCTCTACTACATTTTCACCATTAGGAAGCTTTTCTTGTAGCACTTTGTGAAACCTTCCATCAAACCTTCTAGATTTTATTCTATACCATTGATATTAGCTTCCATGACATTCTTCAAACCATCATCTTAACTTCCATGTCTACTTTTAAATCATCCATGTTACATTTTAAACCATTCATGTCACCTTTTAGTTCATCTTTGGTTTCTCTTTGTGAGAGAAAAATTTGCTACACTTGGTCCTATAATTTTGATATATCGTACTGAAATTCTTATTCTTCATGTGTCATAGTAAAGTATTATGAAGAATTAATGGGTGTGTAATTCTGTTTTGGAGGCGTATGAGAATCTAGTACTTATATCTATGCTTCAATATGCCTTTGGAATCACTTCAAACTGTTTTTTCAAACAAAAGTTATGCAATTAAAAAAAAAAATACACACATTTTCCTCGTTTTGAGGAGGTCAATATTGACCCTAATGTATCCCTGTGATTTCATATCTTCAAGACCTGAAATTTCGTCCTATAATATCCCTCAGAGTCTTATTTCCAATTTCATAGGTCTCTCTTGTTTTGGATTCTTCAAGATAAAGTTATGCCTGATCTCCCACAATGACCTAATTATGGACTAGTCCAGTAGAGAGAACTTATGTGGCATGCCACATGCCATTGTTTCGGCCTTAAGCTCTGAAACAGATACAAAAGAAACTAAATACTGTAAAAATTCTGTCATTTTTTGTATGATTCGAATCTTATACCTCAAAAAAAAGTTATGACAATTTTCCCTCAGTAACCTGTTTGAGATAAAATTTGGGAGCATGAAAAAACCCTAACTTCCACAGATCATATCTTGAAAAATATAATGAACCAACATCTGAAATTTTTAAAATAGCTTCATCAAGATTTCATAACCACATGGTAAATATTTTAGCTTATGAAGCGTTGTAGAAAAACAGTTATAGAAAAAATTTCAAGACGGTTTTTTTGAAGAAGTGAAACCCTAGAATCCCAAGCTCCGATACCAAATGTTGTGCAACCAGCTTACAAAATAGAAGAAAAAGTATATCAACGACCTATAAATCAACCACTTTGATGGGGAAACCTCCTTTACATTACATAAATGAACAATTGTTGGATGATTCAAATGACAAACACTTACATTCTATATATAGGATTTTAAGGGGTCCCAATATAATCAGATCCTACATAATGATAATAATGTAAGGACACAAAAATACCTATAGTGGGCTTACGAAGCACAATAATAACACTAAGGGGGCTATACTATCAATAAAAATAAGGGGATACACTAGTGTTAGGACCCCATAATGTACCATTTTGACCGTACATTATGCTATCATTCCACTCTTTTCCAGTCCATATTTAAAACTTATATTATCACTTTCATTCATTCTTCCAAAGGTATATAACATTCTTCTCTTTACTATATGTTTAACTTGTTTTACATGTAATTTTACATTACTTTCATATTTAATCATTAATCGAAAATATATAGTTGCTGAAATAGTTTGAAAACTGCAATTAATTTATCATGACTATTGGAACCGTGTTGTTGAAACCATTTGAAGACTAAAGTTAATCCATTATGGCTGTCTGAAGACCGCGTTGCTGAAACAGTCAACATTGTATGAAAATCTCATTGCTGAAACAATCCATGATTTGTGATTTTGAAGCAGTATTTCAGGCATGATAGCAGCAGGAAATATAAGTAAGGAAGATGTTACACTGGCCATAGCAATTGCACCTTGAAGCCAGTACTATCATAACCATTGTAACGACATTTTGCTATGGAAGAATAGAAAGTTCCTATTTTAGTATAGAAGATCAGATTGCATTAAAAATATGATTTCCATAATGTAATCAATTGTAATAGATGTATCCTCTTTTAAAAAGTGGAGACATCAGCATTAGAGACAATTGGAGACTACGGGAGGTTTATTTTTGAAATAGAGAAGGAACGTGAATCCTTTGTAATATGTACTTTTGATAGATGAATAAAAGTTTGTTCTGAGCATTTCATTTTAATTCCTTCTTTTGGGGAATCTTGTGAGAAGGAAAGGGCCTGCCTTCTTCACAAGATTCACTCATTTATTTCTGTAGTTTGTTAACTGTTCTTTTTCATTTATTCCTTGTTAAACTTTGTTTGCTGAAATCACTTATGCAGTATTGGAACTCTGTTATTTATTGCTGAAACTCTGTTTCCGTTACTTGTTGCATTGTTTTCATACAATTCATTCCTAGGTAATTGTGGATTATTTTAATTGGTAATCTTGTTTATAGAATGAGTTTGTTAAAGCTTGGTAATCAGAAACAGGTGCTGAAGATTCCTACTTGGGGAATAGGGTCTTGTTCTCTATTATAGAACAATCGGTCCTTCCTTTTGCAGATTGGTTTCGCTTCCTAGATTGTTGTATTTTTAATGTAATCCAGGATTCTTTTGATAATTGTCTGCAATAGAAGGATTGTCTTTGTTGTAACTTGAGTAGACTTCAGTTTGTTGAAGCAAGGTGTGATTAGTGTAATTTTTACTACAACATTTCATTGCTTTTGAGATTGAGCATATACAGTGTGTGATTGCCTTTGAAATAAACAAACTTCCCTCGGTTGAAAAGTTATGTAGCACTTGATTGTTTAATTCAATAAGAAATTAAAGTGACCAAAATTTTGGTGCCGTTGCCGGGCAAGGAAATTATAGATTTCAAAAGCATTGATGTTTTTATTTCAGATGTGTAGATTGCATGAGAGGACGTGGAGCCCCCAAGAAAACTAACCCTACAGGTGGCAAGGGCAAAGGAAGGGGAGGAAGAAAGACCTTTATTGACGAGATCGTATCAAAAGCTGAATCTTCTCAGAGGCTAAGATCTCGAAGGCCGAAGCCTCAACATTCTCCCCAATTGAACTACGAAAAAGAAGAAATTGTGAGCCCTGAAAATGTTGAAAAGCCAGCAGAAAACATTGAATAACCAATAAAAATCATTGAAGAGCCAGTAGAAAGAGTTGAATAACCAACAGAAAATATTGAGGAGCCAGTATAAAACATTGAGGATCGAGCAAGTGCAGTAGGAGATCAAGGAATGGAAGGAAACAATGACAAATTATTCGGAGGAGGACCAGTAGATCCTGAAGGAGGAAAAGATGAGAAATCTCTCTCTAGCTTGGGGTTTCCTATTGGTGATCTCCCTAGAGGAGTAACTCCCATGAAGAATATCCCACTTTCAGCTTTACCTAACTTTCATGGTTTATCTTCTGAAGATCCTGATGAGTTTCTTTTCGAGTTTGATATATTAATGCAGAAGTTATGATTATGTTTCTAATGCCCAGAAGTTGAAACTATTTCCAGCAACACTAAAAGGAAATGCACTAAGGTGGTTCATGAGTCTTGGAGGCCATGTAATCACAACCTGGGAACAGATGAAACAAAAGTTTCTACTTAAATATCAAGACTACTGTCAGATAAGAGAAAAAAGAGAGGAACTATTTAAGATGGTACAAAAGGAGGACGAAAATCTAGAGGAATATGTGAAAAGACTACAATACAACTTGCAGAGATTCAATCATCCCGATGTAAGTAAAGATTTCTTAAAAAAATATTACTAAAAGGGGTGAGGGATGACTATCTAGATATGCTAAATATGCTTGATAAAGGGGATATATCCAAAGAATCATATGATGAAATTGTTAATCTCTGTAAAATATGTTCAAGAGGAGTTGCAAGGAACAGGTCAAACAGCAGGGATACCACATATTCAAGTGTTCAAAAATTAGCCAGTGGAGGAGCAACAAGAGCTAAAATAGGTAATTTACTTGAGGAATTTAAAACTGAAATGTTAAGTTCTTTTGCTTCACAGATTGACACCTTGCAGGTTAAGAAGAAATAAGCCGAAGAAGAAGCATCTTTGGCTATCTTTTGCCCCAAATGCAGAGATAAACACCCACTAAGGGAATGCCCATTGGACAAGGTGCCAATTTTCACCCTTTGTGAGAAAGATCATGAAACACAACAATGCCCTTCTTTACCAAGAATAAAAGCAGCATTGGAACCAACTGAAGAAGAAGCTAAAGCATTATATCTACTGACACATACAAGGCAATGGAAACCATGAGGACAAGGTGTGAACTCTAATATGCCATTTACATCTTCTAATCGTTGGAGCAATTATCCTTATTTTAGTCAAACAAATTACCCTCCCTTTAACCAAATGCAATACCCACCCTTCAATCAAATGAATTACCCACCCATGCAACAAACAAACCCTCCCTTTGTAGATCCTGCAATGTGGACTCCTTGGCCTCCACAACAACAATCTTACTTTAACCAGTGGAATTCGAATTGGATGAGTCAACAACTCCCTTTTCTGAATCAATTTCCTCACTTTCAGCAAGTACTTCCTCTACCATCAGGTGCTCCACTGAATAACCAAATTATAAGATCCTAGCTACCTGTGCAACCAAATCCTAACCCCAATAATAAAGTTATGCAATTGATTGATATTCAGAACCAACCTATACTTCCTATTTTCCCTGCACAATGTAATGATATTCATTTAAAATCTGGGGAAATAGTTGAACCCATTATCGATGATGTTACCTCTTCTGATTCTGATAAAGAAGAGACTGAAAAACGTGACCCACATAAAGAGGTACAACTACCCTCTAATAATGGTGCTGAAACAACAGAACCACCATTCCTTGAGCATTTAGTTTTAACTAGAACGCCTGAGCCACCTACTTTTAATATTTTAGGGGAATTGCAGAATCTATATGTTAAAATTCCACTTTTACAGGCACTAAGAGATGTACCAATTTATTCCAGAACAATGAGAGATATTTGTGTTAAGAAACTCGGTAGGAAAGCTAAAGATCCCCTTACAGTCCATGTTATGGGAGACCTATCTGCATTAATGTCTGGTAAAGCCCCTCCAGTTAAATATGGTGACCCCAACCATCCTACTGTGACAGTCCAAATCGGTAAAACAATAATCCCTCAAGTTCTGGTAGATTTAGGTGCTGCTATAAACATTATGACTCTTGAAACTTCACAATTTCTACAGCTAAAGAACATAATCATAGATACACCAACCATTCTAGAGTTAGCTGACCACTCTACAATCAAACCAGAAGGAGTTATTGAAGACCTAGTCATCTCAATTGAGTCCTGGAATTACCCAGTTGACTTTGTGGTGTTACAGACTAAAAAAATTTGGGGTGACACCCTTTAATTCTAGGAAGGCCCTGGTTAGCTACAGCCAATGCCTTTATCAGCTGCAAATCTGGTTCAATGAAAATTTCCAATGGATATAAAACTAAACAGCTTACTCTCTACCCTCACGCTACACCCATGATTAATAATGATAATTCTGTATGGATGGACTATGATGATCATGCTATTCAACCTATTTTTACTAACAGACAAGCTTTAAGCCTTAAAGACACCACTGAGGATGAGGTAACTAATAATTTTATTTGTGAACCCTCCTTGGTGATTCCGAAAACACATAATCAACTTGCTGCACTTTTGAAATCAGATACCCAGGAAAAGCTTAAACCTGAAGATCTTCCTTAAACATCAACCACCATCTCTTCTAAGAGCATAATAGTAGAAATTGAACCTGGCAAAACACTATATATAAACCCCAATTTGACAGTTGCTGAAACACAATTACTAATGAAGTTACTTCTTGAAAATAAGGAAGCATTCGCATGGGACTATACAAATATGAGGGGAATCTCTCCTGAATTATGTACTCACCGTATCTATATCAAGGAAGGTTGTCGACTAGTCTGTCAACCCCAACGACGAATGAACCCTAATTTACGAGAAATTGTCAAAGAGGAACTTCAAAAATTGCTTAATGCAGGGTTTATATATCCTATCTCTGACAGTGAATGGGTTTCCCCATTGGTAATAGTTCCTAATAAAAACGGGAAATGGAGAGTGTGTGTAGATTATAAAGCCTTAAATAAAGCCACTCAAAAGGATCACTTTCCTTTATCGTTCATTGATCAAGTGTTGGATAGTTTGTCAGGGAAGAAATTATTCTCCTTTTTAGATGGGTTTAGTGGGTATAACCAAATCAGAATTGCACCCCAAGACCAAGATAAGACCACTTTTACTAGCCCTTGAGGAACTTTTGCCTATAGAGTTCTTCCATTTGGACTATGTAATGCACCAACAACCTTTCAAAGGGAACTTGTAGAAATCTTTTTTGATATGCTGAATGAATCCATGGAAATATTTATGGTTGAATTTACCCCTTATGGTGTGTCTTTTGAAGATGCATTACAGAGCCTCAAAAAAGTACTTAAACGATGTAGACAGGCTCACCTCTCCTTAAGCACCAAAAAATGTCATATGATGATGAGTGAAGGAGTAGTGCTTGAACATTTTATTTCATCTCAAGGAATTCAGGTAGATCCATCCAAAATACAAGTCATTCAGAACCTTCCTATTCCCAATACACAAACAAATGTGAGAGGTTTCCTAGGACATGTTGGATATTATAGGAGATTTATTAAAAAAAATTCCAAAATAGCCTCTCCTTTGTTTGTGTTACTTATGAAAAATGATGAATTAAAGTGTACTAATTTTTTCCAGGAGGCCTTTGTAGAACTCAAGCATCAGTTATCCACAGCTCCTATTATGAGAGGACCTGATTGGGCACTCCCCTTTCATATATCTTCTGATGCTTCGGATACTGCAATTCGAGCTGTCTTGGGACAAGAGGAAAACCATCTTCCTTATGCTATCTACTTTATGAATAAGAATATGACTCCTGCTGAGCTCAATTATACAGTTACCGAAAAGGAATTTTTAGCAATAATTTATGCTATTAATAAGTTTTGACATTACATTAGTGGTTACTCTACTTTTGTCCATACTGATCACTCGGCTATTAAGTATTTAATGAACAAATCTGTTACAAATGCTAGAGTCACCAGATGGTTATTTTTATTAAAAGAGTTTGATATTACAATTGTAGATTCACCAGGTAAAGAAAATGTAGTTGATGATTTCCTTTCTCGGTTAAAAATTGATGATAATATTCCAGTAGATGATTCCTTTCCTGATGAATATTTATTTGTCGTATCTTCTCACTCACCATGGTATGCAAACATTGCCAATTATTTGGTTGCAGGGAAGTTACCATCACACCTATCACATCAAGAAAAAATAAAAATCATTCAACAAAGTGCTTGGTGTAGATGGATAAGTGGGTGTCTTTTCTATACAGGACTTGATCATGAAATCCGGAGATGCATTAGAGACGATGAGGTGTATGATATACTAAAAGATTGTCATGATAGCCCTTGCGGAGGGTATTTTGCTGATAAGAGAACGAAACATAAAATTCTTAGGATGGGTTATTATTTGCCCTCACTCTTTAAGGATGCAAAGAAATATGTTCAAGCGTGTGATAGCTATCAGAGAATGGGTCAACCTAATCATAGAGATGAAATGTCATTAAACCCCTAGGTAATACTTGAACCATTTGAAAGATGGGCCTTAGATTTTATAGGACCCATTAATCCTCCATCTAATCAAAGAGTTTATATATTAGTCTGCACAGATTATATGACTAGATGGGTGGAGGCCAAAGCACTCCTTAGAGCTAATGAAGAAGTTGTCCTAGCTTTCCTATTTGAAGAAATCTTAGTTAGATTTGGAGTCTCTAGAGAGCTAGTTACAGATGGAGGACCTCCTTTCACTTCTCATGGTTTCAAAGCCACCCTTCAGAAATATCACATTCATCATAGAATGACTACACCATACCACCCCCAAGACAATGGGCATGTGGAGAGTATAAACAAAGTAATAGAAGCCATTCTAACCAAAACAGTGAAGGATAACCGGAAGGATTGGTCTCAAAGGCTCCCTGAAGTGCTATGGGCTTATAGAACTACCTGGAGAAATACTACAGGATTTTCTTCCTATGAATTGGTTTATGGTAAAAGTGTTGTTTTTCCTGTGGAATTTGAAATTAAAACCTTAGGGACTACTTTAGTTGTTAACCTTGATTTGACTGATGCACAGGCAGCTAGGTTGCAGTAGCTTCATGAATTGGATGAAAAAAGATTAGATGCCATTCATCATACAAATATGATCCAAAAAAAAAGAACAAAGTGGCATGATAAAATCATCAAGCATAAGTAGTTCCAAAAAGGTAATTGGGCTTTATTTTATGATTCTCAGTTTGAAAATTTTCAAGGGAATCTACGTACAAGATGGCTGGGACCCTACGAAATAGATATTGTTTTTCCAAATGGAACAGTAAGGCTCTTAACAATTGATGACTCTAAAACACCACTATTAGTAAATGGTCATCGACTTCATCTGTAACAACGCCCTATTTCCAAAGAAGATTTTAAGGCCACTTGCATGGTAGATGCACATTATCTCTTTTTAGGGCAGCCTTCTGCTCCTCACTGCATTTGATTGTTTTCTACATTGTATTTTTAGTATTAGAATTAGATTTCTTAAACTAATAATCCCTGTCAAGGGCTGACATGTTACAATTGATTATTTTGTAGATTCTTGATTAAGGAAAGGCTTACCAAGGAAGGACAATTTTGCCACAAGAAGATCCAAGATTCATTTTGAGAAGCATTGCTTCCCTCATCAACTCATTTCTCCATCTTCCAGTAACATTTCATCATCCATTCCCTTCATTCCTTTTTCCATTTTCACATCATTTTCCCTATTTTTCCCATTGCTGAAACACCATTTTTCAGCAAATATCTTCCCCATTTTTCATATTGTTGAAACACTATTCCTCAGCAAATATTTTCCCCATTTTCCCACTACTAAAACATCACTCCTCAACAACAATTTTTCTATTTTTCCATTGCTGAAACACCACCTTTCAGTAGCATTTCATCCATTTTTCCTGTTGCTGAAACACCGTTTCTTTCTCTGTCATGAAATCATCCTCTTCAGTTCGTTCATTTCCACTTCTCCTTTTTCTTATGCTACTCTGTCCTTTCACTGTCTTCTCCTATGATAAAACATATCTCTAATATAATCTCCCTCATGTTTCAAAAAGCTTCTAAAGTTATTCCATGACTATTGAGCCATTATAAACAAGCACTATATTTTTCGAACTACAATTCAAAGGTAAACATGAGGTATGTAAATTTTATATGTAAGTACAATTAAAATATGGTTTAAAGAGAAGATTTTGTTTATTATGACCAAAATCTTCGCACACTTAAAGACATCATTTCAGCTGTAGTTGGGGGGAATATCGAAATTATATGCTATCATTTCACAACATGCCAATTACCGTCATTTTTCCTACCCATTACTTCACCTCTTCACCGTTACTCCATGTTCTCATTCGCAAAATTTACTATGTTTGAAGTCCAGTAACTTGTCTCTTTGAATTTGCATTTTACCAAAGCTGGTTAATTATGGGAGGACCTGCTATTCGACATGAGCCCAACTCGATAGCTTTGCTTGAATTATTCCCAGAGGCGTATCAGATTTTTTAGTTGGCAGGCTAGGTAAGATATTTTTAGAGACTTGAAGAGTTTGATCCACAACAGGTCCTTGAATTTGCAAAAAATATTCAGGAAGATCATTCTACCATCCAGGGAGTCCAAATTCCAGTTTCAGAGGGTGACATAGCACAGGTTTCAAGTCTTCCAGTCACTGGTACTCAATGGTTTAGTCGAAAGCATATCATTCTAAATTCACAACAGGATTTTCTTCTGCCAGGAGAACACGTTGAGCTTAAAATTCGGGGTGTCAGACTTCACTCATTGCTACCTCCTTAGCCAAAAGTTTCTGAATTCATCAAACATTACCTCACTTGCGAAGGTCACTACCAGGTAGTCTACCAGCATGATTTTTTCTTATTAAACCATTTACGACATGATATACTAGTGAACATTCCTTACTATTTGCTTGGATGCATTAGAAATATGTCATATTATTGTAGACGGGTAAAATTCCCACTCCTTTCCCTCACCCATCACCACCTTGTTCAGCTATTGATTTAGAGGGGTTTCTCTCAACAAAATCATCCTCTAAACAACCCACCCCTAGACCCTGAGCAAGCTACTGAAATTCCTCAAGAAGCTGCTGAAAATCCTCAAGAAATTCCTGAAAGTTCCCACGAGCAGCAACCAGAGAATATCCCTGACCCTCCACCAATTCCATCCACAGAACCAACTAATCCAATTAGCCTTTCTTCAAGTCCATCTCACCAGTTAGCAAAATCATCTAATCCTACTATCCATATTCCTAGTGATGACTCTCAGGCCGATACACCACCATCTTCTTCTATTCGTAAAAGGAAAAGGTGAATCACAACAGCCTCCCTATAAAAAAGACAAACAAGGGCCACAACTAAAGTAGCTACCTCCTCTGATAACCCTTATCCTCAAGAAAAACCCTCTCATAAAAGGAAAAATAAAACTACTGCTTTTTCTTCCTTCTTATCTAGGAGATGAATGAGGATGTCTACTGAAGCAACAACCATTCCTACTACCCCTAATCTTGAAACCATTTTGTTAAAACTCCACACATCACCACCCTTCTAAACCCCAGAATTATTACTTGTCTCACCTTGTGGCATTGAAATGCAAGAACCAGATGCCCAGGGTAATATGACATCATTTTCTACAGAACAAGTAGCTGTCACACAAGAACCAACTACTCAGTCAATAGTTGTCCCACAAGAACCAACTACTCATTCAGTAGCTGAAACACAAGAACCAGCTACTGATGTACAAGAACTAGACACCCATGATGCTACTTATTACGTAGCTGCCACAAAGCAACCAACTCTAGCTGTCACACAAGAACCAGTTACAGCTGAAACACAGCAATCAATTCCTGAGAATGAAACTGATACACAAAGCCCAGTCACTTTGGCTTCCCTTTTACAGGAAAATGAGTTTCTAAGATCAGAATTAGAAACCTATAAGAAAGCACTGGCGACAACGAAGGAAGCCTATGATAGGGAGCTCAATTTTTATACCCTGGCCCATACAACATCCATGGCAGACAAACATACAGAAAATGATCCATATAAGGAATATATGTGCAGCCAATGTGGAAACATCTATCAGCAGGCAGGATATAGAATAGTTCAAGTCCCAATGCCAGGAGCATATACATCTTCTGTAGTCAAAGATGAATGCCCTACTGTTACACAAGAACTAGTAGGGCCTTCAAAAATTTCAGAAAAAGAAGTTGATGTACAAGTATCCTGCCCTACTATAACTGATTCTACTACTCAAACTATACATCGGCCTACCACTTGCAATACTGGAACACAAACTGAACCATGGAATGAGCAACAAATAATGAATAAATGGAAGAAAGAATATGCCATTTCGAAAGATAAAATCATGTAGTAGCACAAATTAGTTTGGCAAAATGATATATATTCCAACTGGGAGATCTTGGAGCAAACACTCCAGCAATCTAGAGTTTACAAGAAGGAGAATAAAGAGCTAAAAGGAAAACGGCTCCTAATGTTTGAACTGGTACAAAAATTATTGGCTACTAGGAAACCATCTCTAAATTACTCTTTATTTATCTCAAAATGCCTTGTTTACTTTCAGTTGAAAGTTGTCAAAGATGGAAGACCCCATGAGGTGCTTACATCCAAACAGTTTGTGAAAAAATTTGGAGAAGCCTCCACCAGTGATTAGCACTTATTATGTGAGTTGTACCTTCACAATGAAGCCATCCTTGAAAACAGAAAGATTAATCTTAACCCTCTTGTTGGCAACATTCAGATCAAGGAATTTTCCTCTTTCCTTGCTAATCAGATTACATGGCAGACTGCTTTTCTTGCAACTAGGCATAATGAAGACAACCATCTTCTCTGGATAAGGCTAGAACCAGATAACCCCACCATCTTTGTGGTAGAGTATCATCAATTTTTGAAGAAGCCAGGGATGATTGAACATATAAAACAATTACAGGCTTCAGTACTCCAGGATTGTCACCATTTTATCAGGGCCAAAGAAACTGCTGCTTTAAGAGCAAACAATATGTTTTGGCAACAGTCCTCTAAGGAGAAGTAGGAATACAATCCTTTCAGCACCACTAATCTCGAAACCGCATTCTCTAGAGTACCCAATTACAGTAGACGTGTTCAACAATGTGCTAAAAAGTGGATAGGGTACCACTTTAATTTTCCTATTTTATGGATCCAGCAGAGGAATATCATGCTCATCATAGGCTGGATAACAAGGATGAAGCAACAGCTTGGCAAATATTGCAAAATGTGCAAGGATTCAGAGCTTTAACAGACAACACCTTCCATAGCTACTACCTAAGTAATTTTCATGCCAAAAGCCAGTATCCGGACTCTGACTAAGACTAAAGTGGCCTGAGGACATGCAACCCTTTTAGTTGGGGGGAATGTTAGGACCCCATAATGTTGCATTTTGACCATACATTTTTCTATCATTCCACTCTTTTCGAGTCCATATTTAAAGCTTATATTATCACTTTCATCCATTCTTCCAAAGGCATATAACATTCTTCTTTTTACTATATGTTTAACTTGTTTTACATGTAATTTTACATTACTTTCATATTTAATCATTAATCGAAAATATATAGTTGCTGAAACAGTTTGAAGACTGCAGTTAATTTATCATGACTATTGGAACTGTGTTGTTGAAACTGTTTGAAGACTAAAGTTAATCCATCATGGCTATCCGAAGACCGCATTGTTGAAACAGTCAACATAGTACGCAAATCCCATTGCTGAAACAACCCATAATTTGTGATTTTGAAGCAGTATTTCAGACACGACAGAAACATGAAAGATAAGTAAGGAAGTTGTTACAGTGGTTGTAACAACTGCACCTTGAAGCCAATACTATCGTAACCATTGTAACAGCATTTTGCTATGGAAGAACAGAAAGGTCCTATTTTAGTATAGAAGATCAGATTGGATTAAAAATATGATTTCTATAATGTAATCAATTGTAATAGATGTCTCCTCTTTAAAAAAGTGGAGACATCAGCATTAGAGACAATTGGAGACTACGGGAGGTTTATTTTTTAAATAGAGAAGGAACGTGAATCCTTTGTAATATGTACTTTTGAAAGATGAATAAAAGTTTGTTCTGAGAACTTCATTTTAATTCCTTCTTTTGGGGAATCTTGTGAGAAGGAAAGGGTCTGCCTTCTTCACAAGATTCACCCATTTATTTCTGTAGTTTGTTAACTGTTCTTTTTCATTTATGCCTTGTTAAACTTTGTTTGCTAAAATCACCTATGCAGTATTGGAACTCTGTTATTTATTTCTGAAACTATGTTTCCATTACTTGTTTCATTATTTTCATACAATTCATTCCTAGGTAATTGTGGATTATTTTAATTGGTAATCTTGTTTACAGAATGAGTTTGTCAAAGTTTGGTAATCAGAAACAAGTGTTGAAGATTCCTACTTGGGGAATAGGGTCCTGTTCTCTTTTATAGCATAATTGGTCCTTCCTTCTGCATATTCTTTTCCCTTCCTATATTTTTGTCTTTTAATGTAATCCAGGATTCTTTTGATAATTGTCTACAATAGAAAGATTGTCTTTGTTGTAACTCAAGTAGACTTCAGTTTTTTGAAGCCAGGTGTGATTAGTGTAATCTTTACTACAACATTTCATTGCTTTTGAGATTGAGCATATACAGTGTGTGATTGCCTTTGACATAAACAGACTTCCCTGGGTTGACAATTTATGTAGCACATGATTGTTTAATTCAATAAGCAATTAAAGTGACCAACAACTAGTAGTATAGGTACCTAACAATAATAGATATTTTGAAGGGTTGATTCAAATGACAAAATTTTGAGCATATTTAGGGGATATCGAGGAGAGATTCTAGTAAAAGTTTCAAATATTAGTTCACCATACTTTAAAATATCTTATATGAAAGGGAACATTTCTCATTGATCCTAAAGTTTGCTTCAAACAAGCCACCTTGGAATTTTTGATATAATTTATTTTTCAAGACATTGCGTAATGCGTAGTTTTGACGAGATGAAGGTGAAATCTATAGATACTTTTCATCAAAATTTTAGGCATTGCTTCATTATACTTTTGGGTATATGTTTTATAGAATTTAAGGTTTTTAATAGTCCTAAAATTAGTTTCAAATAGGTCATCATGATTAGTTTTATAGATTTCTAAGGATATATACAAGTACCTCAGATAAAAAATTTAGACTTTGGTTCACTATACTTTAAAATACATCCCCTATGGAAGTGAGGGATTTTAAGTGATATTTAAATTTGTGTAAAATAGGCTAACTTGTAATTTTATGTAACTTATTTCATCTTAATTTTCAAATGATGAAATTTTCATAGATCTTGGGAGACATATAGAAGTACGTCAAGGAAGTTTAATACTTTGTGTCACTATAATTTTGGAAATATGCACTATGTAACTAATTATTTTCGAATGGTCGTGAAATCAGTTTCAAATAGATCAAAATGACGTTTATTCTATAACTAGTTTTTTAGTACATTTCAGTGTATGGAGACTTTAGAAATCTAGGGACACATACAACATTTCCTCAAGTAAAAATTTCAAGGTCATATTTCAAAATTTGATATGTGGCATGTTGTATAAGTTTCTTCTTAAAAAGAGGAATAAAACAAAAATCTTACAGGAAGTTATTAAAAATTACATTTGGAAGATTAAATTTTAGTTAGACCAAATGAAGGTAGAAGTAGTGAGAAGACCCAATGAGGGAAGAAGTAGAAAGTAGTACATGTGAATGTATTAGTAGAAATAAGTCTTGGTGAAGGTGTTGTGAATGTTGTCATATTTTGAATAAGTTATATCCACTAAGGAAGACTTGTAATTGAGGTTTTTTTAATCAAACCAGGGGATTGGGGTCTCTTGTTAAGTTGATTCCTAGAATTTGGAATTGGTGCATAATAATATTTGAAGTGGTGGGTATTGGTGTCCCTAATAGGTTGGTCCCTACAAATATTTGTAATAGTGTGAATTGGTATCACTATTAGATTGCTGCCAAGAAATATTTTTTGTACTGAGGATTATTGTCTCTACTAGAATGGTGTCTATAAATATTTGTAAGATTAGACTGGTGCCTACTAGGGCTTGTATGTATAGGGATTGGTTTCTACATGAGGTTGGTGTAAATGAAGAATTATAAAAATATTTTTTTGTGTTTTCTTTATAAAATGGTTTCCATGTAATATTTTTTCCATGTTATGCAATTGATACATCTCATATGTGATTTTTCTCTTATTATTCATGAAGTTTTAGATAACTAAAACTTGTTTTATAATGATTCACACCTCCTCTCAGTATAAGTGTGTGCTCAACAATTTGTATGGGAGCATGTTCCTTCATAAACAATCTAACTATTAGAAGGTATAGCTAAGAAGCCCACATGGCAATTCAATAATGGTCATTTTGGAGCATAAGGATGTGAACATACCTAATAGCTCTTGGGTTTGATATTCATAAATGAAATATGATTAGATATAAATCTCCAACACCTCCACCAATGGGTAAATGTGGAAGGAGGGATAGTGAAGATAATGCAAAATCCATGAATGGTATCCTATGTGATCTATCAAAATATGTGTTTGTCAATGTGATGCATTTTGAATCAAAAAAATATTTTTGGGAAAATTTTCAAAATATAAATGAAATTGATGACATGGTTATGAAGGAAAAGCTCCAAACTCATGTAATACAATTCAAGCATCTAAAAATGAAAGAAAAATAAATTTTTGTATCATATCTCCCTTATATGGATGAAATTGTCAACACCATCAAAGGAATAGGAATTGGTGAATAGGTTAAATATTTAGTGATTGTATAAAAGGTTCTAACATCACTACTTTAATTAAAATAATTTATTTCAAATTATTTTGTATTAATTAAATGAAGGAACTTGATGAGTTGAAAATAAATGTATTGCATGGGATTACCATGGCATGTGAAATGAGTACCAAGAAAGAGATACCATCAAAATAGGAAGTACCATTCAAATATTTAAATAAGAAAAAGAGAAGGTATCATGAATCAAGCGATACCTATAGCCATAAATAAGACATAAAGGAAGTATATTTTGTAATAGAAATACAAAAGGAATATCGAAAATACAAAGGTAAGCATCCCTTTAAATGATTTAGCTACGGAGAAGTATGTAATTTATTTGTTAACTCTCCATATCTGAAGGATGAAATTGGTGATGATGAAGAACACCCTAATGTAATTAAAGGAACAAAAATCATAAAAAAATATGGAGAACCATGAAAATAATAACTCTTATAAGAAGAAGAAACTCTAAGAGTTATTATTTTCATGGTTCTCCAGTTATTATTTTCATGTTTATTACTAGAATAAACTCTAATAATTAGTTCTGATAGTGATTGAGGAGAAGATCAATGATAATCTGTGAAGGCATATTAATCTAAAAAAATATTTGACATTTATTTGGGGCATATTTTGAAAGAGTTTCCTCATTATTATTTTGTTCATTCATAAGCTCTACATTTGCCTTGATGAAATTGTCCCAAGTCTGTTGGGTTGGTTTGTCAGAAACTCATTATAACTTAGTAACTTAATTAATCCATGATGGCTTACAACTACAAAAGGTTCTTTATCTTTTCTAAATCTAAGTGCAGTCTCATGAAAAATAGAATTCAGGAAGAAGGGGACTCTTAGATATACCTTTTGTCTCAAATGTGCTATTAGCTTAAGCTAGAAACCTCGAACCATGTCGAAAATTACATCACAAGTAATATATATTTCAATTATTTCAACCAGCTCCTTCCATGGTTCTAAGAACAAACTGGCATTGTATCCCTTCCCCTTCTTTGCTAGTTCTTCCCCATCATGTAAAAGAGTTTTGTTTTGTAGTGAAGTGTGTGTTTCATACCACTTCTCTCCTTCCATCGCAAAGCTTATGACATAAACTGTATCCTCCTTATTCAATTGAACCTATATTATTTTTACCATCGCCATTCCGTGATCCAAGTTTTGCATGAATCAAAACATTGAATGCTTCTAAAATAGTTGATCCATATTACATGATTCAAAATGTTGTGTGCCTCATATGTGGCTTATCTAATATCTAATCAACTAAACCCCCATTCTTATTACTGCAACTTAATCGGACTGTTAGAAAATGGCCACTATTTTCCACAATACTAAAATTGGCTTTGCTATTTTTTGACATTCGTCGTCAGATTTGCAGTAACATATTGTGAAAAATGGCATAACCTGTGGTCAAGGTGACAAAAAAGACTTACACAGTATACCCTGACCTCCTCCACTAAATGTAATGAACATCCTCGGTAAGTGATCACGTCATTCATAATGGAAATGAATGGGTTAATAAATTAATCACTTAAAATAATAATGCAAGGATAATGGTTGTACGAATGTATGATTTTCCACATGAGACCGTAATGAATTCGTCACTGACAACTCAAATAGGAGATCACTTTTATAAAATATGCAACATTCTATTTAATTATTAATCCACTTTGAAACCCTTGTATAGAGATAATGACATGATAATGAATGGAGAGAGAAATTAGATAAACCAATGTGGAAAACATGGAATGAAATTTGACTTTTATACCCAATCAATGATAGTATAATAAAAATTTCCCTTTTATTAAAACAAAATTGTAGTAAATTATAATTATATAAGAAAAGTGTAACAAATTCTAAGGGTCCCACATTCCATGATTATCTGGTATATTTGAAATATCAAAGCATTAGTCTTATAATAAATTTCAATCTATTCCGTGAAGCCAAAGTATGGAGTTCATTTTCTTTAGCTTTGAATTATAGGAGTAATGATGATCGAATGTCATCGAGGACTTCCCTAATTTCAGAAATGTTGTGCTAACTATTATATTTTATCCATTTACACATCATAGCGCTACTTCTAGTGGGCCTGTTTAGTACCCTTGTGGGTTTACCTTGGTACCATATAAGCATAGCCCCACAACCAATATGCTTTTTCAGTACTCAATAGTTTTACTTGTATTTCTAGCATCTTGTTATATATATGTATAATTTGCAGAATATGGATGGTATAGGAGATTCCTTACTTAAGCACTTTATTTTACTTCTTGGGTTGGGTTTTTGAGCACATATTTCACCATAGTCCCTTTTTTATAGCTATTTTAATGTGAGATATGATAGAGCATTTCATGGAATAACACAAAACTTGCACATAGTCATTAATGCCTTCGTTGTTACTTGGGATGTTTAATATAAAAACTTCATGGAAATGGGCCTCTATGGAAAGTTATGGCACTAATGCTCATGAAATAAGGATTGATATAAATTTCTTATAAATTTACTTGAAAAATGGTAACTAACTTGAAGAGGGTATTAATTTTTCAAATCATTAAAAGAATTGGTAACACAATCCGCTCTCGTCAGTTGATTTAAAAATGAATGATGAGAGGGAAAGGGTATTATCTTCAATCAATTATAATCATTTTTTTTGAAATAGGTGTGAATAGAGCATTATATCGAAAAAATATTTCTAATATACATTAGCAACATTCTTGTTTTAATTTAAGTAAAGAAACAACAATGGTTGATAAAGATATAGTAGTTCTGACACAAGTAACAACAATTGGAACTTAAGATAATAATAAATAAGGCTTAACGAAACAATGATGGTGACTCAAGGTAAAGCAATTGTAACTTGGGGTACAAAAATTATAACTCTATGCAAAAAAAAAAATATGTATTAAAACAATAAAATTAAGCAAAATAAAAAATAGAAAGAACAAAAAAAAAAAATATGAAATAGACCTTTAATGTTCAAAAATTATTATTATTATTATTATTATTTTTATATTAAAAGAAATAATAAAAAAATAAAGAATGTTACCTCGTCATGGGTGTAGGGATCTACGATCTTCAAATTTGCATCATTTGTGACTTTATGAGGAAAATACTCCATTATGACTCGTTTATGGTATAAGCACAATTGATCACCATTTGAAAGAAAGGAAACACGAGAGTTGTTGATGGTAGTGAGGTGCATTGTCCCATTATCATATACTTCACTCACCTCATAAGGGCCTGACCATCTAGTTTGAAGCTTCCTTGGGAAATATTGCAACCTATAATTGTATAATAATTTCCAATCACCTTTTTGAAATTTTTTTATTTTAATGACATGATCATGCCATTTATCCCTTTTTTATTTAAATATGGATGTTTGTTGGAGAGAAATGAGGCGCATTTCCTATAATTCATTGAGTTGTTCCAAGTGTAGTCTCTATGCTTCTGAAAGGTCCAAGAAAACTTTTTGGGTAGTCCTAAGAGCCTTGATTTCAAATTCAATTAGGAAAATTGGTGTTTTACCATAGAAAAATTGGTAAGGTGAAAATACTGTGGTGTTATCTCAAGTAGTATGATAAGAGCATAAGGTTTCAAGAAGTTTGGGATCACAATCTTGGCAATTAGTAGCCACTATTTTGGCTAGAATATTTTCCAAAGCTTTATTCATACTCTTGACTTGAACATTTTCTTGTGAATGGTATGACGAGGTAAATCTATTTTTAATGTGAAATTTATATAAAGTTTCAGAGATATTATGAGGTTTAAATTATCATCTTCCATCAATGACACATTCTCTCGGTAGGTCATATCGAACAAAGATCCCAAATAAGAAGTTCATAACTACTTCTCCTATAGATTTAAAAATAGTTATCCCCTCCACCCACTTCATCACATAGTTAGTACAAAAAAATATATATGATTTCTAATTTGAAAGGGGATTAATGGGGCCCACAAAATCCATATCCCATTTTTCAAAATGGTTCTAGTGTTGACTGCATCTGAAGAGGTATTCATACAATTGGATGGGATGCCCCATTATTTTATAACTATGACATCTTTGAACGTATTTTTTATCATCCTTAAATATTTTTGTTCAGAAGTTTTCAATCTTTAATACTTATGCCCTATTCTATGATCAATGAAATGGAATCCATAGGGTTCATCATCGTAGGCTTTAAGAATATCATAAACCTCATGTTCACTTATCATTAGAGAAATTTTGATGTAAAATGTAGGTCTCAAAACAAAAATGTACAACAAAAACAAACTTTATAACAACTAACATGTTTCAATATGATGATGTAAACTATGGGGGATTATTCATCATTTTTGGAGTTAAAAGGTAAAAATATAAAAATATAAAAGCCGCTTTTTCAACTCGCATTTTAAACTTATATCCCTGCGCGTTTACTAATTTTTTTAGCAGGTTGTTGGATGAGAAATTTAATTTTCCATTCGATGAATACACATGTTGCATACTTTCGATAGACTCTACTACACCAAAAATGTGAAATACATGAAAAAATGTGATTCTCTTTTCTTGGTCGATCTTTGATAGTGATATCAAATTCGTACAACATAAGAAACCAACGAGTCACTTGACCATTGATAATTGGTTTATTAGGTAAATAACTAATAGAAGAATGATATGTATACAATAATATAGGATAGTGAGTAATATAATGGTGGAAATTATTAACAACATAGATAGTAGCCAATAATTCTTTCACCATGACTATATAATTTTGCTAGGTTAGCATTAAGTTTTTGTTGATTTAGTAAATAAAATAAGGCATGTTATATTTCTCCTACCCGGGTACTGCTCCTATGGCCATGTAAAACATATCATAGGATAGGAATAACATAAGTTTCCAGTTAGGACTGCGTAATACTATGGTTGTTTATAGTAATCTCTTCAATTCTACAAAAGCATTTTCACATTTATCAATCCAAATAAATTCCATATTTCTTGTTAATACATATATGGTGTTGCATTCTATTATAAATTCTTTATAAATTGTTGATAATAACAAGCATAACCAAGAAATATACTTACCCATTTTGGTGTCTGAGGAACATTACATTTAAGGATTACCTCAATTTTCACTTGGTCCACATAGATGCCTGCAGGAGAGATCAAATGATCCAAAATCAAGCCTTCTATCATCAACATATGATACTTTTCATGGCTAAGGAATAACTTGGTTAATATATATCTGATAAGGACATTTTCCATATTATTCAGTGCTTCTTAAGATTCATCATCATAGGGTGTGAAGTTGTCCATATATATTTACAATCCTTCATTAATTAAATCAAATAATATAGTTACAACTTCCTTCTGAAAGGTTGTGTGTGCGTTACAGATACCCAATGGGATAAATTTGTATGGAAACATTCCCCATGGGTAAGTTAATGTGGTTTTATCTTCATATTCTAGAGATACCTTAATTTGGTTATATACGTTGAATCCATCTAGACAAGAATATATATATATATATATATATATATATATATATATATATATATATATATATATATATATATATATATATATATATATATATATATATATATATATATATATATATATATATATATATATATATATATATATATATATATTTCTGGCAAGACTATCAAGGAATTGACCAATGAATGGAAGAGGAAAGTGGTTTTTTGTTGTAGCTTTGTTTAATTCCTTATAATATGCATAAATGCACCACTTCCCATTCTTTTTTGGAACAACTAATGCGATACCCACTAACTCTCTCATATGGGATATATGAAATTAGTGTTAAGGAATTTCTAAACTTCTTATTTCACTATATCCTTAAGGTGTGGGTTTAACCTTATTTGAGGTTGAAAAATAGGACTTACATATTTCTCTTTATATATATGACATGTACATAATTCAGGATTGATTCCCATAATTTCTGTGTAATATTAGAAAAAAAACTTTGCTATGCATTGAGAGGACTTGTACTAATCATTCATGTTAGGAGATGGTAATATTAGAATTGATATTTAACACTTCATTAGTTTCGATTTCAATTGGAGTGATGTTATGAGCCATTTACTTTGGAATGTGGTCATTGGTGGGCTCCTCCATAGGGTCACCCTGAGCTTCATTATCCGATCAACTTGCAACATTTGAAAAGTTAGGTGTTCTACTGCAAATGGTTGACTAATGAAGATATTGATGATATCATCTTCAATTTGTTGCTTGAAGGTAAAGGATTTTTCAATTGTAAAGATAGGGCGAAATTTTTCTTCTTCACAATTCAGGGAGAAACATGTTGGTTTTCTTGACTCGATATTGAGTTTAGTAGGTGGATAAATGGTGAGACTATTAATAGTTGTTCCCCTACCCATTTTCATGTTCCCAGTTCAACATCTAATATATTCATTGTTGCAGTGATAAGTCAAGCCCTTCCCAATATAATAAGATGTCCTTCAAGTTTATATTTGATATTAAGAAGTAGGAAATCAATAGGGTACTCCCAAGATTCCACCAAAACAATTATGTACTCAAGGATTCCTTCTATTTTAATCACAGATCTATCAGCTAGTTCCAACATAGTAGGAGTTTCTTTCAAGTCATGCAATCCAAGAACAACACAAAATTTTAATTTCATAATATCGATAACAACTCCTAGGTATAAAAAATTATTTGGAAACTTGGTGCCTTACACTTGTAAAATGATTATAGGATTTCCAAGGTCTTCGTATTTCATAGGAATATGTTTCCCTAGGATTAGATCAAACAATTTCTCAATCAGATGGTTAGTGGGAGGAGCTTTAGGATTCTTATGAGGCTTCTCAATGCACAGTTCCTTGATAGTATTTGCATAGATATGCAAATATTCAATAACCCGTAAGAGAGGAAACATGACACAAAGGTTTCGTAATTCTCCTATTAAATCGAATTTGAGGTATACTGGTTGTTTAATTACAGTCAATCTTTCTTGGAATGGGGGAGAAACAATTGTAAACTTAGTTGCATTTTTTATTTTTCTAGGTTCAGGAAATGAATATGATGTTGTTGGTATAAATAATTCTGACCCACCATAGCTTGCAGCTATTGAATATTTTTCAAATTGAATTCAGTTTTTCTATTTGTTGTATTTTTCATTTTCTGATTACATAGAATTTCTTGGAGAATGTCCAGTAAAAAAAATTCACCCCTATCTTAATTGAATCTCATTACATTGTATAGGGGTAAGGAATTATTCAGAAGTATCTAATACTTCTAACAATTGAATGGGTATGTTATTTGTGTTAGGGTTGTCTTGTGTGGGCAATTGAGGGTGTAATGGTGGTGAAGGGTTCGTGGATAATTGAATTTGTGGTTGTGATGCTTGTAACTATGATGATCTTGTGACTGAGGTAACACCCATAAATATTGATTAATCTAACAAGAAGGGAATTTCCAATTTCAAGGCCATATTGGTCATTGAGTAACCTAATTTACCCATTGGGAAGGGTATTGTGTGTTTTGTGGACTTTGTGAGGATGGCCCAAAGTATTTTTGATTTCTCCACGAAGATACAAGATATGGTTGATTTGGCTAGGACATCGTAAAATATTGCTGACTCAATGAGGATGATCCAAAATATTGTTGACTCTACGAGGTCAATCTAGGATATTGCTGACACTGCCAGGTCATGCCAGGATATTATTGTTGATTATGATGAAAAAAAAATAGAAGCATCTTGGTGATCCGGATTTATGCAGGAACATAACAGAATACACATATAACCATCAATACAAAGATGCAGCGGAAATAACACTTCATTTCATTAATATCAAAGAACTAAAATTTTCTTACAGACATAATGGAAATAAACTAGCTAGGGTGCTAGTAGTGAATCTCTCAGAAGAGATGTGGCGGCTACATACCTCTGAACTATTTTAAAATGAGGCTCGAGGGCCTATTTATTATTGAGAAACAATGGAGAACTCTGAACGTCCAAAAACCTAACCCTAGGAGATGAAGCGCCAAAACTATGGGCCCCGTTTGGGTAAATTGGTATTTCAACTTCCCAAGGATGTAACTTTGGCATACGATCTCCGTTTGACGCGTATGATACATCGTTAGAAATATCTATTCCAGGACTACAATTGTTGTCATAAATATCAATGAAACAGAAACATATTTTCTGAACAAACAATTTCCAAAAAACGTCGTTTAGGGCATCAAAATGGCTCTGGAAGTTCAGGACCCGAAAAAATGTTAAAAATAGTAAGTTGTGCTGAAACTGAAAAACTGAAACAGACAATGGTGGGGCCCCAAGTGGAATAGGCAAGTGGCCACCAATATCCACCTAGATCATTCCTCCCCACTTAGGAATTAATGGTCCCCATTACGTTGAGTTCCTCCATGAGATGAGGAAACTTCTACAGAACTTGGGCCCTAGTAAACCACTTGCCTTGGTGTAGGAGTTGGCAAGCTTTGACAACCCGATATAGTTGGATCCTCCATTGGCGAGTGTTACTGATTTGCATGTTGATGATACAATCTGTGGTGGCATGTTCCATGCCGTTTGGGTTTAACTCTTTTGGTGTGATTTCTTCTACAATGTCAGAGGTGTCCAGTAGAGGTGGGAAGTTGGGATGAAGGTAGTCTACATTGAATACTGGGTGCAAACCAATGAATGGTGGAATATTGAGCCGAAGGCATTGTTCCCTACAACCTTAGTGATGGTGTACGGCCCATATCAGAGCAGGCAAAGCTTGCGGTGGGGTCCAGTGAGGTGCTCCTTCTGCAAATGTAGCCGCACTTTGTCACCCACCTGGAAGTTGTGTGGCACCCGATGTTGAAAATGTCATTTCTTATACTTAGCATTAGCTCTATCCAATATGTCATGAACCTATTGGCAGATGTGCTGAATGCGCTCAATGAAGTTGTTCGCTTTGTCAGCTTCAGACTGTACATGAGCCGAATAGGCTGGAGTAGCTGCAAATGGCGTGGCTACGTCAATGGGACATAGTGGCTAGAATCCCAAGCCCACCTGAAAGGGGTTGCGGCCAATTGAGCTATGGAGAGCTTGATTATAACTATGTTGTATGTTAGACTCCGTCTTATGTCAGTATGAGATTGATTCTTCTTCAAAACCCTGTTTTGAAGAAGAAATCATTAAATGTGTTTTTTAATATGTATCAAATTCTCCAGCTCTTCAAAAGGCAGCAGCTCAGCTCCTATCTCTGCAAAAGCACAAGCAGAAGAAAACATAACATCATCAGCAATCAGAGGCAAAGTAAGTTACAAGCTATTTGGAGAAGTCTCACTGGAAAGCCCAAACAAAATTCATTGTCACAGCTATTGAATCAAATGATTGTGTTAGCGCTGGGAATGCCCTGCGTCTTATTGATCAGAGGAATGTGATCCGAGGTGATTTTGTGCTTGTTAGTAGTGACACTGTGAGTAATATGTCTTTGAGGCAGGAGTTCACTCAGAGCAGCATGCTTCTGCCAGTTTTTAGGGCTGTTATGGTTGGGCCCCCAAATATTGTAGTTGCAACACCAGCTTGTATTGGGGCATGTATTTCTAAATATATTCTTCAGTCTTCATCTCTTGAGGAGTCACTTGCTACGTTGGTTTTAGATGAGAGAAAAGGAACTGGCTATGTTATTCACAAGCAGCACTGTGGTTATGAGCGCTAATACATTGAATAGTATGAGAGGTTGAACCAATGATAATCATATTGTAACTTGCCATTTGATGTCCGTGTTGCATAACTAATCTTGCTGACCCTAAACTTAATAGTTGTTCACCTTGCTATTCCAGTTCAATGGAACACAATGGAGCTGACATTCTGTTCAAAAAGATCCAATCTGTCCCTCCTGGAGATGTGTCATTGCTTCCTTGATTTCATGTCCATCAACGAGTTTGTTTGATTGAGATTATCTATTTCAAACCACTCCTTCACTATTGAAATTTTTCTCAACTGCCTACCAAGAGCCTTCAAGCACACAAGTTTTTCACCGCTTTCCTCATATGTACCCTGCTGTTGGATTCTTCCAATAAACAGGGCTTTTCGAGGAGACACTACGACTCGATAATGAGTACAATTAACTACCCTGTCTACAATCTTCAAGATGCCATTCTGAAGAAACCACTACATAAGATTTTCAAACGAGTTCAAGATGTTGTTATGATGAAAGTTAAAACTACTTCATAAGGTTTTCAACCAAGTTCAAACTACTCTAGAGTAAAGAGAATACTCGGCCTTTGCACATCAAATGCTGAGCAGGACAGAATCAACATCTTGTTGAAGACATTAATCAACATCTTGTCAAAGACAAGACTCAAAGGGAGTCCAAGATTGCAACTGAACAGCTTTATTGAGTATACAAGCACCGTTAAGAGCACTTCCGAAAACATTGCAAAACACTCGGAAGACAAATGAAATAAAGGTCAGTGGAAACAACAAAAGAATGGACAAGGTCAGATGGTTTTGGAGCTCGAGCGAATTCACACTGGAAAGGAAATTTAACGACCAAGGTGAGCGACCCACCTGGGCATTCTTCGCAGTGTAAAAATACAACGTGAGCGACCCACGCAGAGGTGAGCGACCCACGCATCAACAGAAGTCCGGAAAATGGTTGTATGCGCCCAGTCTTCATCCAAAACGACTTCAACGATATCCAAGACAACTTCAATGAATTGCAAACAAGTTTTAACCTTGGCTCAGTAGATTTTTGTCGTGGTTGTATTGATATTGGGAAACAAGCATCATAAAGTAGGAAGTACGGGAGTGTTTAGACTGGTCCTTTCCAGGATAGGAAAATATCTTCAGATGAATTACTGGACATCCGGGTTTATGAGAAAGATGGAGTGGCACGAGGCTTGATATCTTATTGGAACTTACCAGTAGGAATCTGTTAAATTTAACAAGCAATCTCAGGAGTTGTGCAATCAATTATGGCCCTGTATTTGGCATCTCGAGTCTGGATTGTTAACAGGAAGAGGTTGTTTATGCCAAAAAAAGGGAGAATGGTTTGCCAGGAAAATGGGAGCTACTCAAAGACCATGCGTTTGATGCGCAAAGTTGTTTCCATTCACACAGGTGCAATAGAAAAGGATCAGTGGTGTGAGATGAATTTTCGACAAGCAGAAGCCTTGGTTTTAAATTTTTCTGCGAGCAACTACTTTCTCCCTTCGTTTTTAAGTTCCATGACAAAACTTAAAGTCCTCATAGTACTCAATTATGGATCAAAGAGAGCCACAGTAAACGGTCTACCGTGGCCATCTTCTCTCCCACAGCTTAAGAATATTCTCTTGGAGAGGTTGAATGTGCCCCCACTTCAAAAGCAGGTTAAAATCTTTCAGAATTTGGAGAAACTCTCGTTGAGCATATGTGGCAGTTTGACCCATATTTTAGCATTAAAATATTGGGGACCTTTTCCCAATTTCTGTAAAGTGGCAAAGCGTATCTCCAGAAATTTGAGAGCAGTTGTAAAGTGGCATTCAAAGATCGATTACCTATTCTGCCTTTAGTCTACGCTCCAGGTCATTAGAAATCCTCGGCTGGAATATTTGGAGGTTTTTCTATCTTTAGAGCAGATAAATGATCCTTTTCTATCTTAATGACTTCAGTTAAAACTCCGCTCTAGTATTGGCTATCAGAGGACTTCGAGGGAAACAGTGTTCTGTTTTTAGAATAAATGAATTAATCTATTCTATCTTTGTAATTTCAAATAAAACAAATTCCTTGTCTTGGGGTCGATTTGTTTTCCCCTAGCAGGATTTTATTTATACATTGTAAATGAATTGAAAGAGGTGGAGAGATTTCTGAGAGCTAGTGTAGGAGAAAATCAGAGTATTGTACAGTCTTAGACAGAGATTTTAATGAAGAGATACAGCTCCGTTTTTTGAGATTCTTGTGGCTTGAAATTTAGCAAATGTTTCTTCTCTGTTTCATATGTATTTTGTGATGTTTTTTTCATTTCATTCCTAAATCATTTCTGTTGAATACTTTTAAGTGAGAAAGGCAGAATTCAATTTATTTGCTCTGTCTTGAGGAAGTATTCATAGTTAATGTTTTCTTCTGTTCGACAAGGATCCATCTTCTATGCCCCTGTCGACTTCTCAGCAGTCTTGTCGTTCCGTTTATCTCAATTTAATTGCTAAACTTCATGCTTACCTTGCCTCAGGAGATAATCTGCGTTTTTCATTTAATCTCTTCTCTTGCTGTATTTGCCTCACACAGCCCAGAAACCCAACATTTATCAAAAACCCTTTCATATCAGTTTACTAGCCTAAGATCAGTTATGCGTTTGGTCATCTCAGATCCTATTGGACATCTTTCACTGAGTTTGACCCGGAGAGAGCCCTCTCCTGTCCTCGTAGGGCTAGCTACGAGGCTAAGGTTGGTTTGATGTTGCCTCGAACCTCGCCTTCTTCAGCCTGAGGCAGATTCGAGCGCTAAAATAGTGGCGACCATACTGGGGAGATCTTTCCCCGGTAAAGGATAACAAAGTTGCAGATCTGATGCTGATGGTGGACAGCAGTCAGACACATATGAAGGCTGAAACATTCACCCGGCGACTCCATCTCGATCCAGAGTTTCCAGTGCTCACTGATCCATTCATGCAATGGTAGGGTATGTGGCAAACCCTGCACATGGTGAAGCTGTAAAAGAAGTAAGAAATTGGTTAGCAGATATTGAAATTAATGAAGAATTTTTCAGTGTCTTGTTTCAATGTTTGAAATCTCCAAAGTTCCCTCTTGAAACTAAAACAGGTTTCTGTGAGTTAGTTGTTGAAAAACTTGAAAAGGAGATTCAATGTTTAGATGAGCAGATTCAGTCATATGATTTCCAAGACCCTAAAAAGTTCTTGGAAATCCTTCCTCATTCGAAGCAAGATATCATAGAATGGCCTACAGATGTTTGCATTGACAGTGTGCAGCTGGAAGTATGCATCACAGAGTTGGGGCAGCCAACAGAGTCCAGCTTCCGTGATCCTATTGCGGCATACATGGACACATTTTTCAGTTTGATTGATAGATCAGGCTGTATTTTCCGTGGCCAGATTCATTACGTGCATGAAGGGCTGCCAGCAATTGCATCTGTGATCTGGTTGAAGCAGTCTCAAGCGGCATCAGTTTCAGGTTTACTTGAATGGTTGATCTGGCATTTCAGTATTACCTAATCTATTATTTTTGCAGCAAAGTAGGGTAGATTTTGTAAATAAATAAGCAGCTAAAGGGCAGCATCTTGTTCCAGTTTCATTGCAGCTTTAGTTTGAAGCCAGTTTTTCAGTTATTTCAGTTTTCAGATCAAATCAGTTTGAGTTCAGTTTCAGTTTCGAAATTTAGTCATTAGTCTTTTGTCAAATAATGGATTCCATCGCCCAATGAATGGAGGCACTGTCTGCTCTCCCAAAGCTCTGCGGTTCTTGGCACCTCCAAGAAGCGGCAGCTGCCATCCCCATTGGAGCCAATGTTAGACTCCGTCTTGTATGTCAGTGTGAGATTGATTCTTCTTCAAAACCCTGTTTTGAAGAAGAAATCATTAAATGTGTTTTTTTTAGAATATGTATCAAATTCTCCAGCTCTTCAAAAGGCAGCAGCTTCCTCAGCTCTTCTCTGCAAAAAACACAAGCAAAAGAAAACAAAACATCATCAGCAATCAGAGGCAAAGTAAGTTACAAGCTATTTGGAGAAGTCTCACTGGAAAGCCCAAACAAACTTCATTGTCACAGCTATTGAATCAAATGATTGTGTTAGCGCTGGGAATGCCCTGCGTCTTATTGATCAGAGGAATGTGATCCGAGGTGATTTTGTGCTTGATTAGTAGTGACACTGTGAGTAATATGTCTTTGAGACAAGAGTTCATTCTGAGCAGCATGCTTCTGCCAGATTTTAGGGCTGTTATGGTTGGGCCCCCAAATATTGTAGTTGCAACACCAGCTTGTATTGGGCAGGTATTTCTAAATATATTCTTCAGTCTTCATCTCTTGAGGAGTCACTTGCTACGTTGGTTTTAGATGAGAGAAAAGGAACTGGCTATGTTATTCACAAGCAGGACTGTGGTTATGAGCGCTAACACATTGAATAGTATGAGAGGTTGAACCAATGATAATCATATTGTAACTTGCCATTTGATGTCTGTGTTGCATAACTAATCTCGTTGACCTAAATCCTAATAGTTGTTCACCTTGCTATTCCAGTTCAATGCAACACAATGGAGCTGACATTCTGTTCAAAAATATCCAATCTGTCCCTCCTTGAGATGTGTCATTTCTTCCTTGATTTCATGTCCATTAACGGGTTTGTTTGATTGAGATTATCTATTTCAAACCACTCCTTCACTATTGAAATCTTGCTCAACTGCCTCCCAAGAGCCTGGTTGTAGTTTTCACCGCTTGCTATGTACCGTTGGATTCTTCCACAAATGTATTTTTGAGGGAGACACTACGACGATAATGAGTACAATTAACTACTCCCCGCCTACAATCTTCAAAATGCCATTCAAGAAACCATACATAAGATTTTCAAACGAAGTTCAAGATGTTGTTATAATGAAAGTTAAAACTACTTCATAAGGTTTTCAACCAAGTTCAAACTACTCTAGAGTAAAGAGAATACTCGGCCTTTGCACATCAAATGCTGGGCAGGACAGAATCAACATCTTGTTGAAGACAGTAATCAACATCTTGTTGAAGACAATACCTTCAGTGGAGACACAACATATTCTAATAACAAAGTGGTTCAAAGGAGGGTACCTGCCATGGAGACAGAGCCGTGTCTAATAACAGAGTGGTTCAAAATGTTGAATGCAGATCTCAAGAAACATGTTCAGTGTACTTAATTGCTTCACCTACTAGAGCACGGTAATCAAAACCAAGGTTCCAAGCAATAAATGAATATTAACATTGCAGCAGAGCGACCCACCTGGGTTACTTCCGCAGTGTAAACTTACAAGCTGAGCGACCCACGCAGAGCTGAGCGACCCACGCATCAACAGAAGTCCGGAAAATGGTTGTATGTGCCCAGTCTTCATCCAAAATGACTTCAACGACATCCAAAACGACTTCAATGAATTGCAAACATGTTTTAACCTTGGCTCAGTAGATTTTTGTCGTGGTTGTATTGATATTGGGAAACAAGCATTGCGTGAGGAAGTACGGGAGTGTTTCTTAGACCTGGGATCCTTTCCAGAGGATAGGAAAATATCTGTGGATGCATTATTGGACATCTGGGTTTATGTGAGAAAGATGGAGTGGCACGATGCTTTTGTTATCTTATTGGAACTTACCAGTAGGAATCTGTTAAATTTAACAAGCAATCTCAGGAGTTGTGCAATCAATTATGGCCCTGTATTTGGCATCTCGAGATTGGATTGTTAACAGGAAGAGGTTGTTTATGCCAAAAAGGAGAATGATTTTCCAGGAAAATGGGCGCTACTCAAAGACCATGCATTTGATGCGCAAGTTGTTTCCATTCACACAGGTGCAATAGAAAGGGATCAGTGGTGTGAGATGAATTTTCGACAAGCAGAAGCCTTGATTTTAATTTTTTCTGCGAGCAGCTACTTTCTTCCTTCGTTTTTAAGTTCCATGACAAAACTTAAAGTCCTCATATTACTCAATTATGGATCAAAGAGAGCCACAGTAAACGGTCTACCGTGGCCATCTTCTCTCCCACAGCTTAAGAATATTCGCTTGGAGAGGTTGAATGTGCCCCCACTTCAAAAGCAGGTTAAAATCTTTCAGAATTTGGAGAAACTCTCGTTGAGCATATGTGGCAGTTTGACCCATATTTTAGCATTAAAATATTGGGGACCTTTTCCCAATTTCTGTAAAGTGGCAAAGCGTATCTCCAGAAATTTGTGAGTAGTTGCAAAGTGGCATTCAAATATTGATTACCTATTTTGCCTTTAGTCTACACTCCAGGTCATTAGAAATCCTCGGCTGGAATATTTGGAGGTTTTTCTATCTTTAGAACAGATAGATGATCCTTTTCTATCTTAAAAGACTTCAGTTAAAACTCCAAATGGATCTGCGCTCTAGTATTGGCTATCAGAGGAATTCGAGGGAAACAGTGTTCTGTTTTTAGAATAAATGAATTAATCTATTCTATCTTTGTAATTTCAATTGAAACAAATTCCTTGTCTTGGGGTCAATTTGTTTTCCTCTAGCAGGATTTTATTTATACATTGTAAATCAATTGTTGAGAGGGGGGGGAGAGAGTTCTGAGAGCTAGAGTAGGAGAAAATTAGAGTTTTATTGTACAGTCTTTGACAGAGATTTTAATGAAGAGATACAGCTCTGTTTCTGAGATTCCTGTGGTATGAAGTTTGACAAATGTTTCTTCTCTGTTTCATATGTATTTTGTAATGTTTTTTCATTTCATTCCTAAATCATTTCTGTTGAATACTTTTAAGTGAGAAAGGCAGAATTCAATTTATTTGCTCTGTCTTGAGGAAGTATTCATAGTTAATGTTTTCTTCTGTTCAACAAGGATCCATCTTCTATGCCCTTGTCGACTTCTCAACAGTCTTGCCATTCCATTTAATCTCAATTTGATGTTAAATTTTCCTGCCTACCTTGCCTCAGGAGACAGTCTGTGTTTTTTATTACATTTCTCTGTTCAAGCTGTTCTTTGCCTCACACAGCCCAGAAACCCAACATTTATCAAAAAATCCTTTTCATATCAGTTTACTAGCCTAAGATCAGTTTTACTTATCGGTCATCTCAGATTCCCATTGGACATCTTTCACTGAGTTGGCCCGGAGAGAGCCCTCTCCTGTCCTCGTAGGGCTAGCTACGAGGCTGAGCTTGGTTTGATGTTGCCTCGAGTTTTGCCTCTTTCAGCCTGTGGCAGATTCGAGCGCTAACATTGTACATAGGGGAGGCTCTCATCACATGTGTGTGGATGCTTTGAATTTTACATGCACAGAATCTGTACAATAATCCTGTTGACGACCTTTTTCTGGCCATCAGTTTAGGGATGGAAAGCTGTGGACTTCGTGAGCTTGGTGTCCAACATTGACTAGAGGCTGGACCAAAATGTGCTGAGGAACCTGCTGTCGCGATCTGATATGATAGACGGTGGGATCCCAAAGTGAACCCACACTCGTTCAAAGAAGACTTTAGTAGTGGCTTTTGCTGTGATATTCTTCTTGCAGGCCACCATAATGGCCATCTTCGAGAATCTGTCAATGACCATGAAAACATAGTCGTTTCCATGCTTAGTAGAAGGAAGGCCTAACATGTAATCCATGGATATGGATTCCCAAGGTCGACTAGAGGTAGGTAGCGGAGTATAGAGCCCTTGCTTCTTCATGGCCGGTTTGGCAATGGCGCAAGTAGTGGAGGATCTAATGTACTTCCCGACATCCTGTCGAAGGTTTGGCCAATAGAAATACTTCTGCAGCACTGCCACTGTTTTCTCGACCTCGAAATTCCTAGCGGCTCGACTGTAGTGCACTTCCCACATCATCTTGGCACTCTCACTTGAAGGAACACAAATGTGTCCCAGGTGACATAACAGTGCATTTTGGAGGTGAAAATTTGGAACTTGCGTAACCCCCAAGAGTGCCTTATATGTGTGGCTGAATTCTGGATTGCTCATGTAGAGAAGCGGTGAATCGGAAATCTCATGGCCACAAGAGTTGAGAATTGTGGTTATGGCCACGATTGGTGGTCAGCTGAGGCAGTCGGCAAAATTATTGGTGCTTCCATTGTGTATGTATGAACTTCATGGGTCGATGGTTTGTGTGGATGATTGTTTCCTTCCCCAAAATTTAATGCTTCCATTATCGACAAGCCTGCACAATGAAATACATTTCTTTGTCATAAGTGGGATACTTGCGAACTATGTCAGACAATGTCTCACTGTCATATGCCACTGGATGCCCCTGTTGACTAAGAACTGCCCTAATAGCATAGTCAGAGGCATCTGTCTTGATCTCAAATGGTTGTTGCAAGTTTGGTAATGTGAGGACTGGGGCAAAACAAAGGTGATGTTTCAATTCTACGAACACCTTTTGTTGAGATTCTGACCAAAAGAATTTTTCTTTCGCTTCTCCCTTAGTGACTTGACTCAAGGGCCAAGTGATATGAGAGAATCCCAACATGAACCTGTGGTAGAAATTAGCAAGACCCAGAAAGCTACGAAGCTCTGTTAGAGTGGTTAGGGTTGGAAAATCCTGAATGACTTGGATCTTGGCTGGATCCACATGCACCCCCCTTTCATCAATAATGTATCCCAGATATAGAACCTGGGTCATGCCAAAAGTGCACTTCTCCAAATTGGCACACAACTTGTGTTGCCGTAGTGTTTGGAGGACTTCTCGGATGTGGTGGTGGTGCTCTTCCCAAGTATGGTTGAATATCAGAATGTCATCCAAGTACACCACTACAAATGAGTTGGTGAATGGACGTAAGATGTCATCCATCAACCTCATGAAGTTAGCAGTAGCATTCGTCAACCCGAAAGGCATGAAGAGCCATTCGAAAAGGGCCTCCTTGGCTTTGAAGGCGGTCTTCCACACATCAGAGGGTTCGATTGGTACCTGGTGATACCCAGACTTCAAGTTGATCCTACCGAAATATTTTTCCCCTTCGAGTTGGTCCAGAAGGTCATCAATCCATGGGATCAGGTACCTATTCTAGACAGTGATCTTGTTTAGTGCCCGATAGTAAATACAGAGTCTCCAGGTCCCATCCTTCTTCTGTACCAACATGATCGGGCTCCCACAGGGCAATGAACTTGGCCGGAGAAGACCTTTCTACAACATCTCCTAAATCTACCTCTTGATTTCATCATTCTCCAGAACAGAGCACCTATAGATTAGTCCATTGGGTAGCGGCGCACCTGGGGTTAGGTCAATGGGGTGCTTGACCTGAAAATGTAGAGGCACCCCTGTGTGTGAGGTCAAGATGTCCCCGTACTCCTCCACAACCTTTTCCATTTGTTTTTGTCGTGCAGAGGAGCCATGTCTAGAGTTCGTGGCCATAATCTTCTTCTTGCCCTGGGGGCGGATCATCAGGAAAACAAATTTCCTAGTTTGGGAAATGAGCTTACTACATTGTGTTTTAGTAACCAAAGAGATAGTGGGAGGCAGTGGTACCTCTAGTATCCTCTAAAATTTATTTCCCAAAGTAACAATAACATCGCGAGGCTGGGACTCATACACAACATGTCACTTCCACAAGTATGGTTGGCCTAATAATACATCAGAAACATCAATAGGAGCAATGTCATACAATACCTCATATGTGAAGGGCTTGATGCTATAGGGAAGGTGGCACTGCTGGCTGACGCAGAGTTCTCATCCTTGGTGAAGCCACCCGATGGTGTATGGTTGTGGGTGTGTTGTGGTTGGCAAGCCCAACCTCTTCATGAAATCTGCCGAAATGAGGTTCTTTTGGCTCCCATTGTCGACAATGAACTGTAGCGGGGAACCCTTTAAACACATCTAGGAGTGGAAGAGATGCTTTTCCTCCTTTGGATCTTCTAGTTCCTCCTTTTGGATATTCATAGTGGCAACAGTGGTGTTGGGCTCCGCATCAATAATCTGCTTCACTTTGTCATTCCCCTTGTCAGGTTCTGATTCAGAGTTAGAACATGAATCTGATTCAGAAGCCCTCATCTCGGCCACCAGCAACTGCTTGGCCCGACGCTCAATTGTGTTGTGAGTGGAGCTCTTATGGAACTCACACCACTTTCCCATGTCCTTCTTTGGCTTCGCGGTGTTGTTCTTTGCTTGTGGCTTTGGAAGGCTGTCTTGGGCCACCATTCCTTGACTTTGTCCTTTTGTTTGCAGTTTAGGGGCACTGTTCCCTTGCTTTTTATTCGCAAATCCAAAGTCTCGCTTCTTCTATTTGAATTTTTGCTCAATCTTGGCAGCATAGTGATATGCCGTACCAAGTGAGGAGATGTCGAGGAACTCCATTCCTCTTGAATGTATCTGTGAAGACAACCGCGATACTTTAACACCAAATGTTTCTCTGAATTTTTGATACCCAACTTTTTGTGCAGGGTATGGAACATATTCGTCAGCTCATGCACATCTTTATCCCTTTGTTGCCGCAGCGAGGTCCATTGCATGTACTTGTCCTCATATCTCCCCATGGGATAGTATTGTTCCTTGATGGCATCTCGGAAAGAATTCCAAGTGGGCACGGCTGAGAACAGAGAGGGTTCTGTCTCATTCTTTTCTCATAGTAGGTTTCCCACTAGTCCTTGACATGGGGGTAGCTTTGAGGAGTGCAAAAATAATCTTCTCCCGGTCGGAAAAGTCATGAACCGAGAAATATCCTTCTAATAGATTCAACCATATACCTATGAAATCTGCATCTATTTGACCCTAAAATATGGAAATGTTAAAGTTTACTTGTACCTTAAAGGGAGTTGCGCCTCTAGAGTGGTTTTTGGATGCAGACGTGCCGCTGGTCGGTAGTCGTTGTAGGATTTGGGAAAAGTTATCCATCATCGTGTTCCTTTGTTTTTTGAGGGCCTCCTCAAGCAATATTTTGATAGGATTTCTTGCTCCCTCATCTTTCTTTTCATCCCCCATGGGTGTGTTTGGTCAATTTAGTGTGTCCTAAATTGCTACATTAATTTTTCAATCCGTGATTCGTAAGCTGACGAAGTGTGGCGCACTATATGTGCAAGATAACCTATCTCTTACTTTTTGTCGTTTTTGGGTTTTTTATTTATCTTGGGGGTTTTTATCTTGGTTGGTTTCCTAATGTGAGATGGAAATTATAAAAGAAAAGTATGGATATAAATGTTCAAGGCAATGATGTCCTTTATAATGATTTCCCAAAATTCAAACTTCAAAAGGGTTTTAAAACATGCAATGACAAAATTAATTCCTAAAAGAAAATGAAAATGTGCCACTATACTAGTCAAACAAACAGTGAACTATTGATCATGAAACCCATTACCCTTGCTGCTGTCTAAATACAAAAGAAACTGTGTTCAAAGAAATCCAAGAATTGCAAGCAAAGTAAAGCTAAAATCAAATTACATCAACTCATATTCTGACCCCTCACCATTAGTCTCGCTATGGCTTTCGGAGGTAATCATAAACAACTTGAGCAATCTGATATCTAATTTGCAGAAAAATAAACTAATATCAAACTACACACTCATACTTCAATCCCTCACCATTAGTCTCGCTATGGCTTTCGGAGGTAACTGATAATGACATGAGCAATTTAATATCTAACTTGCAGAAAAATAAACTAATATCAAACTACACACTCATACTTCAATCCCTCACCATTATTCTCGCTATGGCTTTCGGAGGTAACTGATAATGACATGAGTAATTTAATATCTAATCTAACTAATAAAGCAAATGTACAAAACTGAAATAAATAAAACAGTGCTGGAATTAAAAGCTAAGAAAAATAAATCAGCAGAAGGACAAGACTGATTCCATGTCATTAGTCATTGTAAAACTATGTGCAAATGTCCGGGCCCTAATGTATTCTGAACAAAGACACTGACGGGCTAACAAACAAAAGATAAAGCATGAAAATTATGGATAGAAATAAAACGTTAATACCATAAGAGATGTAATATATACACGTGAATAACTATGGCATAATGAACGTAAGGAAATAAAGCATGAAACTATACAGCAATAAACAAAACCTTGGCGTGTGCAGGGGCCCTCTGCACAATCCTCGGCAACAGCTATCAACCACGAATTATGCTTATGAACAGAGTCTTCTCATGTATTCAAAACGTAGTCATAACAAGGAAATAATGTCACGGTGCAGTGGGATTTCTTTTTATCAAAATTACATTACAGAAGCTAGCTGCTATGCGTATGAGAACGCATTATTTATAACAGAGAATGACATAACTACTTTCCTACAATCTGCGCTGATAAAAGACTCGTGAACAACCACATCCAGAAATCTAGCATTATGGCTGCCGTGAAGATTAAATCTATGGAGGGTGGCCGTTGGATTCGGCTTATGGAGTAGTTCACAGGTGTTGATATATCCCCTGAGATTTAGGAACGGCCACACAAGTCTTCACGTGGTGAAAAATGGAGTTCTGTCACCGTAGGACTCTTAGGTTGACCACCGCTTCATTACCTTTGACCACGACCTTCTTTGGTGAATTCGAATGAGCCAATAGGAATCGGTCCATATCCATGTCATTTCCAACTTGCCCATGTGGCTTGATTTGCCTGAAGACACCTACAATATAGACTTTAACAAAATGGCTGCGGAAAGTTGAAGCAGCTGCGGAAAGTGACAAGATTCCACAGCTCAATGAGCAAAAATCTAATTCAAATAGCAGACACAAAATATAGTTAAAAACCACTTTAAATGCTCTTTTATGATTAATATGCAATGATGTTGATGAATTAGGAGGTCCAGGTAAATGGAAAAAGTCTAGAAAGGTGTATAGGAAAGATGCAAGTTTGGGACTCAACATACCCCCACTCTGAAGGTGTTGCATGTCCCCATGCAACCAAAATTTTGATCATCCTCCTTCAATTCATATTCCCTGATACCTCTGCCAGTACATCCAGTCCTCTTCTCCTCTTTCTTGGTGCTGCTAACATCCTGGGCTTCTTCATCAAGCATCTAAATTTGAGATTAATCAGTGCTCTACTTTTATTCTTGCATTTCTTCTTCAATTTCCTGTTCTTTTTGTGCCCAAATCCTAGATGTAGCATAGTGTTGTCATGAATGATCTTGTCCAATCTAATTTTCTCCTTTAATGCTTCATTTTCATTTTTAATATGTCTATTTAAAACCTCCAACTCAAAGACTTCTTCTTTCAACGATTGGACTAGAGCTTCTTGTGCTATGTGAGGCTGAGTGGATGAAATGCTGGGACCCGTGGCTGTTCTTTCTAAGGATTCTATGTAATAATACACCTCTTGCTGTTTTGGATCTATCTCGGGTGTCGTTTTCCTTGGGCTGTCCCCAAAATGCTGTGGAGGAGAATTGACTTCAAAAGCTGGCCGAAAAGGACTCATGTCAACATCTTGATGACTAGTTTCAACGTTTGGCTGAGAATGAGGTGGACTACAGCCAGCTGGAGTTTGTTCAGGTGTTCCTCCTCCAAAATCAATAAAATGGGGTCCTTTTGTTTGTGATTTCCTCCACTTTCCTTTAAGCCTGGTGCTTCTTATTACATGTTGTGGACTACCGTCTTTTTCCTTCTGTTTTTCTTTCCTTTCTTTTTGGCCATAGCTGACTGTTTCTGAAGGTGAACTAGTCTCTCAGACAATACTTGTGTGTCTTCTTCTGAGGAAGGGGTTTGATGCACAGCCTCAATGCTTCTTTTCTCTTTTGATTTTGTTGGCTTTTTACCCTCAGTCTTTTCCTTCCTCCTTTTAGACAGTCTTTCTTCTCTACTAGTTCTTTCAACTGTGTTACTAGGAGTGCTTTGAGTTTTATCACCTGTTCTCTTTCTTCTACTTATTTTTGATGTACTGCCTTCAGGGGTTTCTTGGGGTTCTTCAAAGAAATTTATAATTAAAAACTGCTCCCAGGTGTCCTTTTTCTCTTTTAATTGTTTTTTTATCAAGATTTTCATGAGACCATGGTGATACAAATGTGGTTCTACATCCCCCAGATGCTTTTGGACGGTTACAGACATCTTTTTCAAACTATTTAGTAAAAATTATGGTATATTGAGGGTCTGGTTGTCTAGGAAATTCATCAACAGTCGAATATGATACATGTACATTGATCCAAAACATCCCTCACAGGTGATAAACTTTTGAATAACCAACAGTAAACTGGCCCACTCTTATTTTAAAGCATGGATACGAATTCCCTTTTTGAAAATGGTGACATCCATACCTGGGTTACGTAGGATCACTCTCCAGGCTTCCTCGCCAATGCTCTTGTTCTTGAACCAGCATTCACCTTCTTGAGGGAGTTTTGTAGCAGCTGCTATGGATGCCTCACTCACTGTAAATTTGAGGTCCCCAATTTCTACCTCCAGACCGTTGAAAGACCTCGCAAAATCTTTTGTTACCTCCTTATTGTAGCCTTTAAACTTTTGAATAAACCGAAGCCATTTTTCCTTTTTGAATATGTCTTTGACTTGTGGGTATCCTTCCATAAATTTGGGTCCCTCTGGTTCTGTCCTCAACAACCGACCCATCCTTCCTTCTGTTCTTTAAAACTCGTCTACGTGAGGAGGGTTTAGCGGAGGTAAGACGACTGAATTAGCGGAAATGAACAGGGTTTATGAAGGAGACCAGTGACTGTAAGCGGATATCAGAGAATAGGTACACAAAATGAAGCAGAACAGAGAACAAAATGGGGTGAAGGCTTATGTGAGCACGGTGGAAATGCAGCCGTGAGGTCAATAGAACACTAGGGGGAGTAAAGTGCATCCGACAATATTTAAAATTGGGTGGCTGCAGAGTAGACGCAAGCACGTTTATGAAACGACTGCGGATTTTGTGCAGCTGAGAGAAGCTGTAGTCAAATCAACCACGTTCCATAATTATAGGTGGAGTCTCAAAGTATAGCCGAACACGAGTGAAGACCGGAGGCTTGATTATGCGGCCATTTAAAAATGAATGCAAGGATTGTGGGGGAATCATATAGAGATCGTGGAACGGTTATGGAGTTATCAACGCAATCATTGCATATAATGGAGCTATGGTTTATAACTATGTAAAAATGTGCTTGAATGCCATTTGAAATAAATTTCTACTCATACCTTGGAATTCTTGCCATTTTTCATTAGTCTTCAAGTAGTTGCTCCTCGTTGATGCTTTTGAATGCCTCATGTCTTCATAATATGTCCTCATACCTGCATTTGATTTCATGATTGTTGAACTAACATCTCACTGTAAATTTTTGAAAAACAGAGTGGTGGCTGCAGAAACTGCTTCTGGCTGCGGAAACTGGTGTCAGCTGCGGAAACTGACACAACAATTATTTGGGTGAATGGAGATGGATAGATGATAACTGACTGAATGAAAATGGTCATGAAAGAAAATTTTTATTGGTGAAATGAAATGAAATAGATGAAATGGAGTGAAATGAAATGAAGTGGAGTGGAATGAAGTGGAATGAAATGGAGTGGGTTGTCATAAAACTTGTGAAATGAGAGAGAGAGGGAATTTTTTTGGAAAATATAGGGTGTCAGGTGTTCCTGATTTTCACCCTATATTTTCTGTATAAGACTGCCAATCAGTGATTGGTTTTCAGGCTTATACAATTTTTTTATTTTTTTATTTTTTTAACTGAAAAGAACAAAAGCTAGGCTGGTGGAGAAGAAGAATTCTTCTGTACCAGCCTGATTGCAGAATTTTCTTGAAACATTTTGACAAATTTCTCTTTTGAGAGTGGCTTATGATAAACTTTCAATCTGTGGCCATTCACAATAAGAGGAGTTTGAAACTCATCAATGGTCTTGATTCTTACCGCTCCATTGCTAAAGATTTTGTCAATCTCATATGGCCCAAGCCAATGAGTCTGAAATTTTCCTTGAAAATATTTAAACTTGGAATCAAATAACAATGCCCAATCTCCTTCTTTAAACTTCTTCTCTTTGATGTACTTGTCATGCCATTTAGCTCTTTGATATTGAACTAGATCAGTTCTTAGAATTGCCTCTTGTCTGATCTCATCTAGCTCATTTAATTGCTCCATTCTATGCTTTTGGGCTTCTGATAAATTCATCCCCAACTGAACTGCTATCTTGAAGGTCTTGACTTGGAACTCAATGGGGAGCACGACTTCTTTCCCATAAACAAGTTCATAGGGAGAATGTCCTGTTGTATTTCTCCATGTAGTTCTGTAGGCCCACAAGGCTTCAGGAAGCCTTTCTGCCCAATCTCTTTTGTGTAGATGAACAGTTTTGGTGATGATACTTTTGAGAAATTTGTTTATAGACTCCACTTGACCATTTGCTTGCGGATGGTAAGGAGTAGATCTTCTGTGCTTGATTTTGTATTTTTCCATCAGCTTCTCCACAAGGTTGGAAGTGAATTGGCTTCCCTGATCTGTCACAATTTCTCTTGGAACACCAAAGCGAGTAAAAATATCCTCATAAAGAAAATTAACAACTGAATTTTCAGTAGCAGACAGTAATGCTTTGGCTTCCACCCATTTAGTAACATAATCAGTACAAACCAATATATACTTCTTTTGCTTAGATGGTGGATTAATAGGTCCAATGAAATCTAAAGCCCATTTTTCAAAGGGTTCGATGAGTACCTATGGTTGCAATGGCATTTCATTTGAAAGGGTAGGTTTCCCTACTCTTTGGCAGCTGTCACACCTTTTGACATATTGTTTTGCTACATTAATTTGTCAATCCGGGATTCATAAGTTGACGAAGTGTGGTGCACTATATGTGCAAGATAACCTATCTCTTACTTTTTGTCGTTTTTGGGTTTTTTATTTATCTTGGGGGTTTTTATCTTGGTTGGTTTCCTAATGTGAGATGGAAATTCTAAAAGACAAGTATGGATTTAAATGTTCAAGGCAATGATGTCCTTTATAACGATTTCCCGAACTTCAAACTTCAAAAGGGTTTTAAAACATGCAATGACAAAATTAATTCCTAAAAGAAAATGAAAATGTGCCACTATACTAGTCAAACAAATAGTGAACTATTGATCATGAAACCCATTACCCTTGTTGCTGTCTAAATACAAAAGAAACTGTGCTCAAAGAAATCCAAGAATTGCAAGAAAAGTAAAGCTAAAATCAAATTACATCAACTCATATTCTGACCCCTCACCATTAGTCTCGCTATGGCTTTCAGAGGTAATCGTAAACAACTTGAGTAATCTGATATCTAATTTGTAGAAAAATAAACTAATATAAAATTACACACTCATACTTCAATCCCTCACCATTAGTCTCGCTATGGTTTTCGGAGGTAACTGATAATGACATGAGCAATTTAATATCTAACTTGCAGAAAAATAAACTAATATCAAACTACACACTCATACTTCAATCCCTCACCATTAGTCTCGCTATGGTTTTTGGAGGTAACTGATAATGACATGAGTAATTTAATATCTAATCTAACTAATAAAGAAAATGTACAAAACTGAAATGAATAAAACAATGCTAGAATTAAAAGCTAAGAAAAATAAATCAGCAGAAGGACAAGATTGATTCCATGTCATTAGTCATTGTAAAACTATGTGAAAATGCCCGGGCTGCCTACTGTAATCTGGAACAAAGACACTGATCAGTTAATAGCAGTATAAAGCATGAAAAATTATGGACAGAAATAAAACGTTAATACCATAAGATATGTAATATATACACGTGAATAACTATGGCATAATGAATGTAAGGAAATAAAGCATGAAACTATACAGCAATAAACAAAACCTCGGCGTGTGCAGGGGCCCTCTACATAATCCTCGGCAACAACTATCAACCACGAATTATGCTTATGAACAGAGTCTTCTCATGTATTCAAAACACAGTCATAACAAGGAAATAATGTCACGGCACAGTGGGCTTTCTTTTCAGCAAAATTACATTACAGAAGCTAGTTACTATGCATATGAGAACACATTATTTATAATAGAGGATGACATAACTACTTTCGTACAATCTGCGCTGATAAAAGACACGTGAACAACCACGTCCAGAAATCTAGCATTATGGCTGCCGTGAAGATTAAATCTATGGAGGGTGGCCATTGGATTCAGCTTATGGAGCAGGTCACAGGTGTTGATATGTCCCCTGAGATTTAGGAACGACCACGCAAGTCTTCACATGGTGAAAAATGGAGTTCTGTCACCGTAGGACTCTTAGGTTGACCACCGCTTGATTACCTTTGACCACGGCCTTCTTTGGTGAATTCGACTGAGCCAATATGACTCGGTCCATATCCATGTCATTTCCAACTTGCCCATGTGGCTTGATTTGCCTGAAGACACCTGCAATATAGACTTTAACAAAATGGTTGCGGAAAGTTGAAGCAGCTGCGGAAAGTGACAAGATTCCACAGCTCAATGAGCAAAAATCTATTTCAAACAGCAGACACAAAACATAGTTAAAAACCACTTTAAATGTTCTTTTATGATTAATATGCAATGATGTTGATGACTTAGGAGGTCCAGGTAAATGGAAAAATTCTAGAAAGTTGTATAGGAAAGATGCAAGTTTGGGATAAACAGGGTGTCTGTCGGTGTTTATGAGGCTGATCTTGCAAAGGTTCCACTAGATCGAGCCCTAACTCCTTATACCCTGACCTTATTGGGGACATGCAAAGAAGGATCGAGAAAAAGCAGACTACTCCGATACCACTGATCCAGATTTATGAAGGAACACAACAACATACACATATAACCATAAATACAAAGATGCAGTAGAAATAACACTTCATTTCATTAATATCAAAGAACTGAAATTTGCTTACGGACAGAATGGAAATAAACTAGCTAGGGTACTGATAGTGAATCTCTGAGAAGATATGTGGCGGCTACAGACCTATGAATTGTGTTACAATGAGCCTCGAGGGCCCATTTATTATTGAGAAACAATGGAGAACTCTAAACGGTAAAAAACCTAACCCGAAGAGATGAAGCGCCAAAACTATGGGCCCCGTTTGGGTAAATTGGTGTTTCAACTTCTCAGGGTCGTAACTTTGGCATATGATCTCCGTTTGACACGTATGATACATTGTTAGAAATATATATCCAAGGAATACAACTGCTAATATCGATTCTAGAATGGAATCATATTTTCCAGAAAAATGATGCTCAAAAAACATTGTTTAGGGCCTCAAAACGGCTCTCGAAGTTTAGGACCCGAAAAACCACTAAAAATAGTAAGTTGTGCTCAAACTAAAAGACTGAAAGAGACAATAGTGGGGCCCCAAGTCGAATAGGCGGGTGGCCACCAATATCCACCTGGATCACTTGGACTATACCTGGAGGATGAGATTTCAATTGTTGTTTCTAGACCACAACGTATCTTGGTTCAAGTTCTTCCCTAACCTCCTAAAATTCTTTTAATCTTAGTAGGGATGGCAAACATTCAGTCGAATATTATTTTTCACATATAACATAAAATTCAATCACATCTAGTTGACATCCCCAACAGTCATGTTTCCAACGGTAATAAGGAAAAAAATCGCTAATGCTTTCTTCACCTCTACCTATTTTTGTTCACCTAAAAAACATCAAATTGTGTGGTCAAGATACTCAGAATATTAGTTTTAAAATTTTCTAACAAATTACCTATTTATGAAAGAGTGATACCTTTTCTGGTAACCCTATTAGTTTTTCTCAAAGGATCTTGTACTCCATGCATACTCCTTACACTTCCTCGAGAGAACTTGATACACAATTTAATAATATCATCGTATTATTCCTTACAAATATCTCCTTGTCCCATTAAATTATGTGTTTCTAACCATTCATCTTTCATTCCTATGATAAGGGTAGTTTTCAATACTTCTTTAGGAAGAGTGGTGTGTGGTGATTTGTGTAGTTATACTAAAACCATTATATTTATTCTTATGGAGACTCATCCTCATTGTAATTCATCTTAAATATTTCTTCCTTTAAATCCCTAGACTGGAAATAAAACTAATAATTTTTAAGAAATACTTCCTTGATTTCATCCGAAGAATTAACGGCACCACATCCTAATTCCATAAACCATCATAGTGTTTCTCCTTTCAAAGTACAAGGGAACAACTTAATGTGTTGGGGATCAGTGGTATAGTCATATCCTCTACATAGAACATGAAATTTGAACATAAATGTATCTAGGTATTTTAAGGCCAGTTTATGAAAGTTTGAAAGACCTTGAAATGGTATGGATTTCATGGATGCATTTTCTTGTGGGTTATTGATAAGTAATTCTATTTTTGACGTCAATGTGGCTGACTTTTTTTCTTGTTCTCCCATTTGGTTATAGACTTTCCAATAGCCCTATAGAATTCCAAGTTTAAGAGGCACTAATTAGAAGGGAATAGTGTGATACTAAGGTTTTGGACCTTGTATAGGCATAACAACACTACCTAAGTGAGGAATCACAATTCCTTCCCTTGATATTGGTGTTATAGGTCACTCTTTTTTAGGAGGTTGGAATATTTTTTTACTCCTTTCACATCCTCCTTCCCCTAAATTAGAAGGGAATAGTGTGATACTAAGGTTTTGGACCTTGTATAGGCATAACAACACTACCTAAGTGAGGAATCACAATTCCTTCCCTTGATATTGGTGTTATAGGTCACTCTTTTTTAGGAGGTTGGAATATTTTTTTACTCCTTTCACATCCTCCTTCCCCTAAATTATAAGCGTATCCCTCACTTTGGTTATGAATATTGAGGTAACCAAGCAATGAGGTCTCCTCTTCTTTCATTATAGATCTTGAAGTTCTATCGTCAATCTTATCTTCTGCTACAGTAGAGGATCCTGTCACATTTGTGATAACAGAAGTATATAATTTTATGGATATTGGTCAGGGTCCTACTAAAGCTTAAGATTATTCTTTCCCTATAATGTCACCTATAAAGGTCGATCTCCCAAGGTTGACATGGCCCAAGGTTTTGTTACTCACTAAAGTAGTTTTTGGATTTGTTTATTTATTATTTCTACCTCTATTTCCCTTTCTAGTCATGCATATTATATGGCCTTAAACTATCGGTTGAGGAAAGACTCCACCACAAGTTTGTCCAGGGTGTGTGCACAAGTTCTTACCTTTCATATTTCATATCCAACCCTCAAGGAATCACATGTGCATATAAAACTAGTCATTTGTATGGTAGAAATATTTTTTATATCCTCCTTGGAAATAATGACAAAATGTTGGGACTATTAATTGTTTAAAATAAACAACTAGTCTTCTAACATTAACTTATCAACCTAGGGATTCGTATTTTTATTTTAAGGTGGCCGACAAAATCAATGCAAGGAACTACCAGAAACCAATTTTGGTGGGATTTGAATTGATCTAAAATCATAATATTTCCCGTAAAATGCAAATTGATCCTACCTAGCATGAAGGCACAAAAAAAAATCTGCAAACAAACTATATATCTAAATGAAACCAAATCTTGCTTGTGAAACTAGAAATCAAGGGAAAAACTAGTTGCTTGTATTATCAAGGGCCAACAATAAAGGAACAACCGAATAGATATTTTAATTCGAAACTTTCAACTATTTAATTATTCTCCAAATGAACCAACATCTATTAAATAACATCCACATCTCAAGAAACTGCAAGCATAAACAAAAGGAACAAAAACTACTTGTTCAGGAAACAATAATTAAAAACAATCCATTAAATCCTACTATTATCGAAAACATAACTGATATTTCCAATAACCATTCAATTCTTAGATAAAATAAATTTAACCATTCAAAAAATAAATAATAAAAAATTAAACTATTTTATTGTATTCATGTAATACAACATTTCATCGAGGAAGTAGGCCCGAACCACCAGGTGTGAGAATGATTTTCAAAAGGAACTTAGTTAAAGATATACTTAATAAAATCTAAAGCTAATTAATAATTCTTTTCATTATTATCTTCAAAGAGTAAGTATAATCATGAGTTAGTTCAAATTTTTATCTCAAAATTACAACTTTTCATCACATTCCACAGGTGAATTCCTCTGTTTTTATAATACAAAAAGGAATTCACAATAGAAGATATACTACATAAGGAATTCCCTAAGAATTAGAGATTGTTAGGACATTATTCCTAAGTTCAGATGAATCTTTTAGCTTCAGCAGGAAAGCCAAAAGTTATGTTGTTATAACTAACTCTATATCTGGAAACAACTCCTCTCAAATTAACCACTGGCCTTCTTCGATGGATTCACCTTGTAGTCATCTTCATATTCCCTCTTTGCAAAAAATAATTATTCAATGCATAATTAGTTCTATTTATAAATGAAACAACCTTGTCCATCATATTAAAGCATCATTTTATAAATAAATATATTTCTACCATGGTCTAGACCATATTGAGCAAAAGAATATGATTATAAATCAAGAAGGATAAAAGATTCACATAAAAACTAAGAAATTGATCACAATAAGTATAACAGTTTCAAGGGCCAACAATAAATAATAATTAACCAATCGAGAAATCTAAGGAGAAATAAACCCTCAAAGTGTAGATTTTAAATTTTCTAATATATTTTAGTTGATCTGTTAGGACAAATTGTCTAGTGGAATATCAAAAATACTTTATAAATCACTGAACCATTTTACTATGAGAGGGTTATGACATGAAAATAAATATTATAAATCGTGGTCATGCTTTCCATAGAAAAAATATCAATTTTGTGGGTGAGAATTCTTAACCACATGGTAAATACAAAAAAAAAAAAAAAAAATTAGATCTCCTGTAAAGATCCCTATGGAAGGAAAAAATTTTTTTATTGAAATTAAACAACTAGAAACCATAATGTATTATATGTTTACAACATCTCCAAAACCAAAAATTTCATTTTCGTTTACTTCCATCCTAGAAGAGTATTGTGTAAGGAACTTCCTTCATCCTCTTGAAGGTTGTTCTATTAAATGATGTGGTAAAAAATAAACTCTCTACTTTTATTTCTCTAAGCCCTCCTTACGAGGAATATATCATGGAGAGATATGAAGGGGTGCCAAAATTTGAGGACTCTGAATTAGACATCAAAAACACCCTTTACTTTTATCAATCATTTGGAAAAAAATGCACCTCAATGGTTTCTATCCTCCTATATCAAACTTTTATGACCATATATATTTGAATTAAACAAAGCATTGTGAGGTATATCTATCGTGCTTGAAATAAATATATATTTTTTGTCTAACTATCAAATATTATTTACCATTTGAAGGTTTTAAGGACCTCCTTTTCTTTTAGGAAAGAGAATGTCTCTTAAATATCCCATGCTTCCAAAATATTGAGGCTACTACTATGTATATTGCGAAAAGTAAACTCAAATCTATTATTCCATTTCAGGAATTTATTATTTTTTGAATATATTAGGAATACCATGGGTAAATACATAAAAACAGATATTGAGTGGGTTAAGTTGGACTTCTTGAAGTATATTTTAATGTGTTGAGATCAATATCATTAAGTGTCTACAAAATAAGATAAAAAAAAAAATGAAAACTATAAATGAATTAGGGTTTGATATTATAGGAATACATTTTTCTCTATTACATATACCAATGAAAAACTGACCTTGTCGACTCTTGTCTCCAAGTATGAGCTTCACTTCAAAATGAACAAAGGGTAAATACCTTGGTCAATGCCGTTACAATTATGTGAGAATTCACATAGTGAGGATTATTAAATTCCAATTTTTTTTCTACCAAAGACATGTTTAGGAAAATATAATAATAGATATTCATAAGTGCAAGTTGAAGATCCAAACATTCGCTCAAAGGATATAGAACAAATAAAGACTTCAAAGCCCCCATCCTTTAGACTATGGAAGATGAAGACAACCAGGTGGAATGGACTCACTTCACAAAACTAACAACTTTGATTTAAATAATACATTGATACTCTATATCCTAGAAATATGATTCAAGATTAAAACTAATTAACTCCTCTATAGGAGGAAGGTGGGATGAGGTTAAAAAGAAGGAACATAGGGGATGGTTAACGATTAATTTTCAGTGAGAAAATAATGAAGTTCCCATTACATATGTAACGGGAATTTGTAAGTACAATGACCACATGGAAAATATACTTTCCATAAATATTTGGATAAAAGTTGTGAATTTTTCTCTCTAAAAAATATTAATTTGATTTTTTTATAACAAAGTAATAAATATTATTAATGTGTAAATCTCAATTTCTCTTTATTATATCCTTTGGTTTTTCAAGTTATAATTTTCTTCCATAATATTCTAAGATCAAATTTAGAAAAGCATAGAAGTCTCCCTTGTTTTCTATTTCTATTTAATTTATTTTATCTTTTCATTAATGTTTTGTAATATTTTATCTTGCTAACTTCTAGGGACTCATGAGAATCTTATCTATATATTTTATAACAATATGACAATCATTATCATAATAAATGGTTAGTCATGTGATGTTTATTTATATGTATATCTTACCTATTTTTTATTTTAATTGGTGCATTGTAACATCTTATGTTGTCAACTTGCAAGTATTTTATCACAAGATTCTTAATGATTTTATTCAAAATCTTACCATCTTTATCGTATTCAATGAAATCATCACACGTTTTTAGTTCTTAAAAAAGGAAATCAATGGGTGAAGATATAAATTTAAAATGTATTTTAAAATCAATAAATTAAGATAGAAATTTAAAATATAGTTTTCTTTTTTATTAAATTATTTAATTTAATTTTTAAATATTTCTAAAAACATTAGAAAATAATGAGATTTTCATTCTGAAAAGTTCCTCCTATAAATCTTTTATATAATACAAATTGTAGAATTAAAACTTAAAATATATAACATAAACTCACCACGTCAAAATTGATAATTTAGTTATATGCTAAATATTTATGAAAATTAATATAATCAATATATATAGATATACTATTTTAATTATATAATTTTTATTTTAAATCTATAAGTACTATTAAATATAATTTATATTTTTAAATAAAAGGAAAAGAAAATTATGATGACTTTTATGTTTCTGAAATCTTAAATATATGATATATTTTCTAATTTCTATCCAACTTGCTTTTTGTGATTTTTTAATATATTTTATTTATTTTCATAAAATTGATAAATTAAGTTATTTTAAAATGTTTAAAATTTTTTAATAACAAATTTAATAAACAAACCTCCTATATAGAAATATAACTGAAAATTTCAATTATATATATATATATATTAAAACACATTCAATACCCAATATTTATTAAATATTTCCCTATTATTTATTATGTATTCTAAAATCATAGCATTAGGTATATTTCTAGATTATAGATTGGTCATTTGCTTATGTATTTTAGAATGGAGTAGTCTTTAGTGTAACTTTTTGGAGTTTCCGCAATCCGGTGAAAAAAATAAAGGTAAAATCTTGATTTCTGTTATTTAAACTAGTTTTTTTTCTTCTATAAATATAGATTCAGCAACCTAAAAAACCCCTAGGACACTTAGATTATGCAAGTTACCCATCAAATTTCTGTTTTCAATAATTTCTTGACTAAAAAAATCCATAAAAAAACGTTCAAAAAATCGCATTCCTTCTAGAATAATAAGATTATGAACGTTTCTTGGAAATAGATTTCGCTAGATATTTACGTAATTTTTCATGTGAACCTAATCTCTTTATTGCCCATGTTCCACTATCACCATATGCTAGTCTTTGCTAGCTTACATAAGTTCTTATGTCACCCTAAACAACGTAAGCGCCATGTTCCGTCATCACGGTATACAACTGTAGGTGTAACCATCCACGGGTCATCTATAACGATATATGGGATGCAAAGCTCCCACGTATATAGAGAACGCATAAAGCAGAAGTGGACATGCTGTCTCGTGGCATCTCTCCGCAACGACCACACTCAACATCCTAGATTGTTTATATACAACGGCTTTTCATAACATTAATAAAATAGAATACGCCCACATAATTCGGGAGTCCCCACAACTTTTCCCATGACTCCTCCCTACTTTTACTTCGTCACTTATCCCCTACCCTTTACGGCACAACAGAAAAGGATCCAAATTCTAAAAGTGTTGACGTGTGAGCCATGGTCCCTATCGAACAAACCCTACGGTAAAAGTCAAAACCATTTGCGTTTTCATTACTATTCACCTCCTTTTGCATGAATTTCACATGCCAAGATTCCGGACTTTGTCATTCGCGAAGAGATTTTCATTAGCCAGTCTCCGATCTTCTCTCCATTATAAATAGCACTCACTACAAATTCCTTTTCGAAAACATAGACCGCACTGAGGAGTTTCCCTTTTGGTTCTTGTGCGGCCTCAAAGTAACCAAGACATATTGATTCAGTTTTCGTGAGTTCGACTTTATTTCAAAACAGTTTTTCACCATGAGCGTGCAAAGCAAATACATCCTTGTGACACTCAAGCAGTTCGCGCGAAAATGGAAGAAGGTGGCCAGCGTCCGCAAGGTGGCTCAGGCTCTGGCCGGGAAGCTGCCTTTCCGGCAGTTGTGCCGGGCGACTTATGTGTCCGGCAACACACAGGTCGATGTCGTCGGGTTGAACGAGTCGAGCAACGGGCATCGTCGGTCATTGTCGGCCATCCCGCCAGACGTGCCGTTGGGACACCTGGCGGTGTACGCCGGGCAGAATTGCAATAAGCGATTTGTAATCCGGGCGGCTTACTTGAACCACCCGCTGTTTAGGGCACTGCTCGAGCAGACCGAGGAGGAATTCGGCTACGCACACCACAGCGGACTTGCGATTCCCTGCGACGAGTTCCTCTTCGAGCACATTCTACGACTCTTCAGCCGAAACGGTCTCGCCGCCTTGAGGCATCTCGACTTGGAGGCAGTTAAGAGCAATTTCGGTAGCGAATGGAATTGCTCGTTGGAGGTGAATGGAATATCGTTCGGCAATGAATCGAGACGCCTTCTTCATCCCTTCGCACAGAAATCCATTGGCTAATACAGCTCCCGGGTGTAGAACATTGAGAGCTCGGCATTGGACACTCTTGAGCCATAAGTATTTGGTTCTTATACTGCTGCTGATATATGTATTTTCCTGTATAACGAATTATATGGGTTTGACGGGAAATCAGCTGGAAAAATCTGCAGTTGTTGCAGCCGTTGCAATGATAACTTGCAGAAAACATGAGCAAAGGCATGCCGGGAGTTCAGTTGTTTCTTTATAGCTAATTTATTTTCGTACAGCTCCTGATATATGCATTCTACTCTATAGATAATTGTATGGCGAATACAAGGGCGCTCAGGTGGAAACGCCTCCACTTGTTGCAGACCCTCCACTTGTTGCAGGAACTTTGAGCTAAGACATGCCGAGGTTTCAGCTGCTTGGCTTCAAAACGCTATAGCATTTCTTAGACAACTGCAAACACAGACGGTGTCAAATCTCAGCAAATACAAAGGTACCACTAATTTGCGTCCCTACCCGCAAGGTTAGGTTGCAGGTGACGAATACTATTCATACTAGTAATATTAGCTTCACCAAACCCCGGAAGACCCCACTGAAGTGTTCAGCGAGCAACTTGTGCTGTAGATTTTGGAAAAAAGTTGGAAAACTGAACGACTGCGGGCTTTAAAAATCCGGCTTAATTTCAAACAGATCTCTGTATAAACAGAGCATGGCCTGTATTTTCCTTATGACTGCGTGGTGAGAAATAGAAACAAGTACCATTTGATCTTAGTGCCCAACTTCTAAATGAATATGAGGGTATGGTTTTACATTTTTGACTGTTTTCTGTTTGCATTTTCGTTTTATGTGAAATGATAAAACATTCGCTGTATTACACAGTACGTTTCTCCATTAGGCAATTGCACGCTTGTGTGCCGTATTTCGCAGGATCCTCCGTTATTAAAATGTTCCGAGGAGTCAGAGGCACCAACGCTTAATAAGCTTCGAAGTTTACTCCTTTAAATTATAATCATTAATTAATATTAAAGTGACTTTTACAAATAAGTATTAAGCTGGTAACTATATTTATTTACTTTTAAATGTTGTCAACATTAAATATTGATCCATAGTCAACTATGTTGATTCATAGCGACCTACAATTAACCATAAATCGATAAATCCGCATGTTCAAGAAATGAAAGCGGTAACGACACAAATAAATATCAAGATTAGAATATACCAAACAAAAATTAACATTGCAATTTGATGTACAAAAATCAGATCGTAACGTGATAAAAAATTAATATCACAAAATCATATCAAACATGATACAAAAAGTTACGTCAAATGAAATAAGAAATTTTTTTTAAAAAGGAAAAAATGAACTTTGTAATATAGTTAATCATAATTATTGATATTAATTCTAGTCAATTATGGGAAATTATAGTTAACTGTGGTCAACTTTACTTGACGTAAATAACTATGATCATCTCAAATCAAGGGTAATCAAGGGTAATCATCATATAGTCAAATCTGGTCAACCTTCCTCAACCTCAATCAAGCATGAGAAAGCATAGTCATCTTTGATCAACAATAATAACCATATTCACTCTTAGTTAAGCTTAGTTAATGTGATTAACCATGGTCAACTATGGTCACTATGCTTGACTATGATTAGTAAGGGTAAATCAATTGTCATAGCCCATATATAACAATGGTCAAAATGGTCAACCATTATCAACCATAGTTTACCATAGTCAACCATGGACATCAATTCTCAACTTTTGTTTGCAATAGTTATACATGGTTAATTATATTCAAATTCCTTGGTCATCTCTGGACATCCAATGTCAACCGTAGAAAATCATTGCCAATCCATTCTAAACCATTCTCAACATGCAAACCATGATCAACCATGATTAGAATGGTCAAGCATGCTCAACCAAGGTCACCATGGTTAAAAATGGTGAACCATAGTCATCTATTGTTAACATGGACAACCATAATCTATGATAGAAAACCATTTTAAACCATGGTCAAATTAATCAAACCACGTTCATTTACAATGGACATCAGTCAATCATAATACGTCACAATCAACTGTAGTTAGTTGTGGACAATCATGGCCATCCATAATCAACTATATGTTGACTATAATAAAATCTCAACGATAACTTGAACATAGTTAATCATAGTGAACGATAGTCTAATCTATTTAGTCTTCTAATGTAACCCAAGCACCAACTACCACAACTACATTAATATTAATGTAATTGATATACATGTATTGACATAAACTTATATTAATCATATTTACTAATATATTAAAAATTAAAAATTATTTACTAGTATGTTAAGTATTAATAATTATTTAAAAAGATTGGGATGCTAGCTATTAAATCAACATTAATCTCTTTTTTGTAATTTCCATAGAAAATAAAAAAAAATAAGGAAGATAAGCTTTAATGATGTTGGATTTTTACTCCCAACCACCACCATGAATGAGAAGCGTCAGCAGCCCACAATTCCATCAATTTTGTGCAGAGAAATAATAGGATTAGATCCAGGAAGTCGGAGGCATTTTCACGCAATCCACGCAAAAGATCAACAGCATACCCGAGCCTTTAATGCTGCATTTATTTCCATCTACCACATTGACTTACCTTTTGCCCGCAGTGCACAAATCACAAGTCTTTTGATTTACCATCTAAGCCATTCACCTTATGTTATTCATCTGTCGATGCGATATCCGGCAGGAACTACCTTATCCTTACTACATGGACCAAACATTGTTTTGTGTTCATTTCCTTTGTATTCCGCACTTCGCACTTACCAACATTTAGCTGCACTACAGAGCACATTTGGCATTGTTTACCACTTACCTTTCAGCAGCCGCAAGTTAAGTTATTTGTTGTGCGATCCGATTGTGCTATCGCACATCACATTTGCAACCATTTATGTTGTCCCTTAAAGTGTCGCAGCATATGTTGTTTGTTTTGCGACATAATCGCGCCATCACACATCGTGCCCGCAACCTTTTATGTTTACCCGTGTTCACACCAATTAAAGTTAAGACCACCGATCTATGATCTGTGATGAGGAGCCAGATGCGATGAGGACTCAGACCCAGAACAAATGATATTTGAGATCCGCCAGTTTTATGTTTTGAACATGTCTTTGCGTGTTTTCGTGTATAAGCATAAATACGGCATGCATGCCAACTTAATGTAGAAATGGGTCTTTTGACAGCCCAAGGACAATTGGTTGTTGAGCGTTCATTCAAAAATTGAATTAGCATTGATAGAATTAGGTTTATTGGCTTCAGCCATTTTGATATAAGAAGAATGTAATTTCATTTGTAAGAGAGAGAGTTGAATAGAAAACAAATTTTTTTTCCTCTCCTGTGTTTTTACGCTGCCTATGTGTATTGGCTATTTTGTTTAATTTCTGCATTTATTTGTATTCTCTGTGTTGGGGGAAATGCATTTCCTATGTATGAATGTGTTCAAAAATTACAACATGGTATCAGAGAATGCCTAGACTCTCAATAAAAGAACAAGCTCTCTTTACTGAAGAAGTTGTAAGATTGATTTGAGAAGAAGATTTCTCCAGCAGTGAGAAAGCTTCTGTTTTACACAATCAAGAAGATTTTTTTCTTTAACATAGTCACGATGGCAAAAATACGCACAAGCCTGACAAATCCCTAACTACCACTGTTTAATGGGAAGAAAATGGCTTTCCAGAACTAGCAGATGAAACATCGTTGGCTGCTTTGACAACAACAAAAAGAGACTTGTTGAGAAATAATCAGAATAAGGACTCCAAAGCCCTCTCGTATCTCTATCAAGTGGTAATTGGGAGTATTTTCCCAAGGATTGTAGCATGAAAAAAGTCTAAGGAGGCGTGGGATATTCTCAAGACAACCTATCAAGGCATGGAGAAAGTGAAGACAACAAAATTGCAATGTTGAGGAGAGATTTTGAAACTCTTTGTATGAAAGAGTCTGATAACATAGAATCACTCTTCACACATGTGATTGGGTTGGTTACCCAGATAAGGTCTCATGGAGAGACACTTGAGGAAAGAAGAATAGTGGAAAAAATCTTGAGAAGTCTATCATCAAGATTTTATGCCATAGTAGTGGAAATAGAATAGACGAAGGATCTCTCATAATTTTCAGTGGATGAGATTTTTGCATCTATGATGTCTCATGAACATAGACTAAACAAAAAAAAAAAACTCCTATTTGGAGCCTGCATTCAAGACATAGATGTCTTTTGGTCGAGGTAGAGGTCAAGGAAGATCAAACTACTGAGGAAAAGGAAGAAACCCACACACAAGTGGAAGAAACAGCTCTGTAAGCACAAGTGGAAGGGGCAGCAACTAGAATCAAAGAAAATTCTTAAGCCAGAGTCAAGCACATGTACAAAGGTATGATAAATCCCAAGTCCATTGTAATTATTGAAAAAAGTATGGGCATTATGCCAATGAATGTAGAAAGAAACAAAATGACATGAATAATAGGAAAAATGTTAATTTTGTGAAAGAAAGTCAAAACTAGAGTAATGTGCTTCTAACATGTAATGTAGCACAAGAAAAGCATGAATATCTATGGTTCTTAGACTCAGGTTGTAGTAACCACATGATTGGAAACATAGCAATGTTTTCCAGTCTGGATGAAAATGTGAAATCCAAAGTGATAACGGGGACTGAAAGAAAAGTCTCTATCATGGGAAAAGGGAGAGTCCGTATATTGATAAGGAAGGGAGAAAAGAAGCTTGTGCCAGATGTATATTATGTACCTGGCTTGAAATGTAACCTTCTGATCATTGGACAACTCGTGAAAAAGGGTTACAATGTATTTTTTAAGAATAATGTGTACAATCATGGACATACCTCCAAGTAAAAGGGTCATTGTAGAAGTGCATATGACAAAGAATAGGATGTTTCCTCTCAAACTCAGAACAAATTTGAAGGAAGGAGGTGTCGTAGTAGCAATCACACAAGAAGTGTTTCAAGAAGTAGTGAAAGACAAAAATTGGTTATGGCATTTGAGATTTGGACATCTCAATTTTGGAGGTTTGAACCTCTTACATAGAAAAGGGATGGTAAATGGATTAGCACTCATAGAGAAACCATACAACCTATGTGAAGGCTGCATCTTAGGCAAACAATACAGAGAAGAATTCCTAGAAGGGAAGAGTATAAGCGCAAAGGCACCCTTGGAGATTTTCCACTCAGATTTGTGTGGACTAATGCAAACACCATATTTAGGTAGCAGTCAATATGTTTTGAAATTCATAGATGATTACATAAGGAATACATGGGTGTATTTCTTGAAACATAAGAGTGAAGTGTTTGAATAGTTCTATCACTTCAAAGCTCATGTTGAGAATCAGAGTGGACACTACATCAAAGTGGCAAAAAATGACAGAGGTGGAGAATATATCTCCAAATATTTCCTACGTTTTTGTAGGGAAAATTGCATACACAAGTAGTTTACCATAAGATACACACCACAAAAAAAATGATGTTACAGAAAGAAAGAATAGGACCATCATGGACATGGTCAGAAGTATGTTGAAGGCAAAACATTTGCTAAATAAGTATTGGGATGAAGCTGTAAATTGTGCAACATATATTATGAATAGATTCCCAACCAAAGCTATTATGAACAGAGTCCTGGAAGAAGCAAGGAGCAGAAAAAATTAGTTTTTCACTCACGTGAAATTATTTGGATGTGTGGCATATGCACATGTCCCAGATAAACTACGAAAGAAGTTGGACAACAAGGGGGAGAAGTGTATCTTTGTTGGATATAGTGATGAATCCAAGGTTTGCAAACTCTATAATCTCTCCACCAAAAAATTTATAATCAGCAGAGATGTGCAATTCATTGAAGAAGAATGTTGGGATGAAAGCTTAGAGAAGACAGTGAATGTGAAGACATGTGTGTCTCATGAAGAGAAAGAGGAATTGATTGCCGAAAATAATTACTCCACAGTAGCTCCTCCTCCACCTACATAAGCACAATAGAGCACACCACAAGTAGGAAATAGAACAACCTTGAGAAATCAAGGAAGTGCTTCTCCAAGCACACCAAAGGGATCAGAAACTCCCTTGAGTTCAAGTGGAACGCCAAGCATGCCAAGAAGACCAAGATTCAGAAATTTGAGTGAAATTTAGGAGCAAGAAGCTGATAATAATAATGGTATGAATTCTTTATTTGCTTTGTATTGTCACGTTGATGACCCAATTCATTTTGAGGATGCAGTAAAAGAAGAAAAATGGATTGAAGCAATGAATTAAGATATTGGTGCAATATAAAATAATGACACATGGGAGTTAGTGGACCTCCCGAAAGGTAAAGAAGTCATTAGAGTAAAATGGATCTATAAGACCAAGAGCAATGTTGAAGGCAAGATTGAAAGGCATAAAGAAAGACTTGTTGTCAAAGGCTACAAGTAGCAGTAAGGAAGAGACTATAAAGAAACCTTTGCACCAGTTGCAAGGATGGAGACAGTGCAGACATTGTTGTCCATTGTAGCACAACAAAAGTGGAGAGTCTACCAAATGGATGTGAAATCAACATTTCTGAATGGAGTGTTGAAAGAGGAGGTATATGTTGAACAACCTCCAGGCTATGAGATTGAAGGCCAAGAGCACAAAGTGTGGAAGTTGAAGAAAGCTCTTTATAGGCTGAATCAAGAACCAAGAGCATGGTACAGTAGGATAGATGATTACCTGACAGAAAATGCATTTGAAAAATGTGATGGTGAACCCACAGTCTACATTAAAGAAAATGACAGTAAGATCCTTATCGTTGTTTTATATGTAGATGATTTAATTTTTACAGGCAATGAAATTTCTCTCATTAATGATTTCAAAGAAATCATGAAGAGTTAATTTGAAATGAATGACTTAGGTTTATTGAGATACTTCTTGGGAATAGAATTAGAGAAAAATGAAAAGGGAATTTTTATTTCCCAAGCAGAATATGTTGTAAAAGTTTTAAAGAGATTTAGCATGCAGAATTGTAAAGCAACAATAACTCCAAATGTCATGGGGTTGAAGTTAAGCAAGGGAGATTGCAACAAGAATTTTCATCCGAAATTATACAAGAGCATAGTTGGAAGCCTCATGTATTTGACTACAACTAGGCCTGATATTATGTATGATGTAAGTTTAATTTCCAGATTCATGGAGAAATCAAAGGAGACACATTAGAAAGCAACCAAGAGAATTCAAAGGTATGTGAATGGAACGAAGGAGTATGGTGTTCTATACTCCTCAATTGATAGTTTTAAGTTGATTGGTTACATTGACAGTGAGTGGGATGGAAGTGTAGATGATAGAAACAACACATCTGGGTATGTGTTTCATTTTGGATTGGGAGCCATTTTATGGGCTTCCAAGAAGCAAACAATATTTTTTTTATCAACTACAGAAGCAAAATATGTCATAGCAACATCAACAGCATGCCAAGCAGTATGGATGAAATGGATGCTGAGAGATTTATGTCATGAGAAAGACAAAGGAAACACAATTTATTGTGATAATAGCTCAGCAATATCATTGTTAAAGAATTTTGTTTTCCATAAGAGAACAAAGCACATAGATGCAAAATATCATTTTATAAGGGAATTGGTTTACAATGGTGAGATTGTTTTGCAGCATTGCAGTATAGAGGAACAATTTTTTGATATCCTTACAAAGCCATTAGCGCAGAAGAGTTTTGAGTATCTCAGGAAATATCTAGGAATAACCGATGACAACAGTTGTGATTAAGGGGGAGTGTTGTAATTTTACTCCCAACTACCACCATGAATGAGAAGCGTCGATATCCCACAATTCCATCAGTTTTGTGCAGAGAAATGACAGCTGCTGATGCAAGAAGCCGGAGGCATTTTCACACAATCCACACAAAATATCAACAGAGTACCTAAGCCTTTAACTCTGCATTTATTTTCATCGACTGCATTCAGACTTACCTTTTGCCTGTAGTGCGAAAATCGCAAGTCTTTTGATTTACCACCAAAGCCATTTGCCTTATGTTATTTATCCGACGATGTGATATCCGGCGAGACCTACCTTATCCTTACCGCATGGTCCAAATTTTGTTTTGCATTCATTTCCTTTGTGTTCTACACTTTTCACTTAGCAACATTTGGCCACACCGCGGAGCACATTTCACATTGTTTACCAGTTACCTTTCCACAGGTGCAAGTTAAGTTATTTGCCATGTGATGCGATTATGTTATCACACATCACATTCACAAGCATTTATGTTTTCCCTTAAAGTGCCGCAACATATGTTGTTTTTTTTGCGATGCGTTCGTGCCATCGTGCATTACGTCTGTAACCTTTTATGTTTACCCGTGTTCGCGCCACTTAAAGTTAAGACCGTCGATTCGCAATTTGCGATGAGGAGTCAAATGCGATGAAGACTCAGAGCGAGAACAGATGATATTTGAGATCTAACAGTTTTATGTTTTGAACACATCTTCGCGTGTTTTCGTGCATAAGCAGAAATATGGCCTGCATGAAAACTTAATGTAGAAATGGGTTTTTTGACAACCCAAGCACAATGGTTGTTGAACGTTCGTTCGATAACTGAATTAGCATTGATAGCATTACGTTTACAAGCTTCGGCCATTTTGATATAAGAAGAATGTAATCTCATTTAGTAAGAGATAGAGTTGAATAGAAAATAGAAGTTTGTTCCTCTCCTATTTTTTGACGCTACCTATGCGTATTGATTATTTTATTTAATTTCCGCATTTATTTGTATTCTCTGTGTTGGGGAAACACATTTCCTCTGTCTGATTGTATTCATAAATTACAACTAATGATCCTCTTTTTCAATTGGAAAAAGATATTTGGATAAGGCCTTCAGTGTGTAAATATGCATCATTTAGTGGTTATGCTCTGTCGAGAGATGTTTCTAAGTATAAATTGTTGGTAATAAATAAACCAAAATCGTTGTTGTGAATTTCTATTCCATTAATCGTAATTGCAAGCAACTATAGCCTAAGTAGTTTGTTTCCTCTCGGCACTTCAAAGATACATGAATTTTTCCATATTCAATCTCAGATATGTAATTAGCGGTGATTTTTAAACGAATCCTTTGAATTAAACTACTAATACATTGAACATGAATCATCATGAAATAAATTTGCAACAAAAGCTTAGTGCAAACATGAATATGGGTAAATCAGTATTTCATGTAACATGAAAGACATCCATCCAACGGAGAAAAGAAGATACAATATGTGAGTCATCATCAAATTAATCACACGAGTTTTGCACATACGGCCAACGTGCTTGTAAAATGTTAAATTTTTCTGTTTTTTGTGTGCATATTGTTCAATAGGTATTATTTTCTAAATATTATAATGTAACAAAATATTTAACATAATTATATTTATTAATGTGGTTGTACATGTGATTCATATAATTTTTCGATCTATAGATCTATGTAGTTGATATATGTCCACATATATAAAACACATATACAATCACATTAGTAAATATGATTGAAATTCCTCGACTCACTTTTATCAATTATTTCAATAAAATATAGTGTAAACATGCCTATTAAAAAATTATTACATGTGATTACTAATAATTATATAATTAATAGTAACCTCACACACACATATTAATATTATACAATAAATAACATTATGATATTATATAGTATTATATTGATATAATAATTATTATATCTCAAACTATAAAATAATTAACCTATTAATAGAGTTATTATTAATAATATCTATTTATGAATAATAATATATTAGAGTTTACCAAATAAAAGTTTACAATGTTAATCTTAGGTATGATATATTTTAATATTAGGGTTTATTATATTGATCTTAGGGTTTATTAAAAATATTTAAAAAATCAATTAAATATCCTAATAAAATTAAAAACAATATTTTAAATTTCTATCTTAAAGTAACACATTGATTTTTTTTTTTATAAGAACTAAAAATATTGTGTGATGATTTCATTAAATATGACAAAGATTGTAGGATTTTTAAAAAAGTTATTAAAAACCTTGTGATAAAATTGTGTGATGATTTCATTGAATATGACAAAGATTGTAGGATTTTGACAAAAGCCATTAAGAACCTTGTGATAAATCCTTGCAAGTTGACAAGATAAAATGTTACAAAGAACCAATTAAAATAAAAAATAGGTATGATATACATATAAATAAACACTTCTAAGAAGGAAAATCACATGACTAACCATTGATTGTGACAATGATTGTAACATTGTTATAAAATATATGGATAAGCTTCTCATGAGTCCCTAGAAGTTAGCAAGATAAAATATTACAAAACATTAATGAAAAGAAAAAATAAATATGATATAAATAGAAAACAAGAGTCACTTCTATGCTTTTCTAAATTCTGTCTTAGAATATTATGGAGGAAAATTATAACTCGAAAAATAAAGGATATAATAAGGAGAAATTGAGATTTGTACATTAATAATATTTATCAATATCATGTTATGAAAAAAATCAAATTAATATTTTTTAGAGATAAAAATTCACAATTTTTATCCAAACATTTAATGGCAAGTACATTTTTCACGAGCTCATTGTACTTACAAATTTAATGTTACATATGTAATGGGAACTTGATTATTTTCTCAATGAAAATTAATCCTTAACCCTCCCCTATATTCCTTCTTCTTTTTAACCTCATCGCACCCTCCTATATTGGAGTTTACAACATAAAGGTTTATAATGTTAATCTTAGGTATGATATATTTTAATCTTAGGGTATATTATATTAATCTTAAAGTTTATTAAAAATATTTCAAAATTGAATTAAACATCGTAATAAAATTAAAAGCAATATTTTAAATTTCTATCTTAAGTAACACATTGACTTTTTTTTATAAGAACCGAAAATATTGAGTGATGATTTCATTGAATATGACAAAGATTGTAGGATTTTGACAAATTTTGTTAAAAACCTTGTGATAAAATTGCGTGATGATTTCATTGAATATGACTAAGATTGTAGGATTTTGACAAAAGCTAGTAAGAACCTTGTGATAAATCCTTGTAAGTTGACAAGATAAGACGTTACAAAGCACTAATTAAAATAAAAAATATGTATGACATACTTAGAAATAAACACTTCTAAGAAGGAAAATCACATGACAAACCATTGATTGTGGCAATGATTGTAACATTTTTTTAAAATACATGGATAAGCTTCTCATGAGTCCCTAGAAGTTAGCAATATAAATTATTACAAAACATTAATGAAAAGAAAAAGTAAATATGATATAAATAGAAAACAAGAGACACTTCTATGCTTTTCTAAACTCTATCTAAGAATATTATGGAGGAAAACTATAACTTGAAAAAATAAAGCATATAGTAAGCAAAAATTGAGATTCTTACATTAATAATATTTATCACTACCTTGTTATGAAACAAATCAAATTAATAATTTTTAGAGAGAAAAATTCATAATTTTTATCCAAACATTTAATGGAAAGTATATTTTTCATGTGCTCATTGTACTTACAAATTTAATGTTACATATGTAATGGGAACTTGATTATTTTCTCACTCAAAATTAATCCTTAACCCTCCCCTATGTTCCTTCTTCCTTTTAACCTCATCCCACCCTCCTACTAACAAGTGATCCCAGACTCCTTGACAATGGTTAATCCTAGGTTTACAATTTGTGTTACGTGCACATATTCTATATTTTCCAATGAAGTAGGTATGATTACTTCACTGGGTCCGATATGACCTCGTGATTGTCTATTTTAATAAGACATTTCCATAGCACAATTGTGACAATTGAGTTTTCCCTTATCGCAAGATGCTACTTGTTTGTTTTATCTACTTTGGAAAGTTAATTAAAACCTATTCCAAAGCACTAATCGTGAGCTAAATTGGTGGAATGAGCCCTAGAAAGTGTAAAAAATATCAAGATGAATTTTATTAAGAACTATATTAATTTGGATGTTGTTTACATACAGGGGTATGGAGATGAAACTTAATGAGATTGTGACTGACTCAAAAATACTCTAAATGCATCAATATAAATTTGCAATTCTCTATTTCAATGAATTTCTATTTAAGAGAAAGTAGAAGGACTTTTGGACTAAAAATGTACAAACTTCCTAAAACATCCCATAAGAATTATTTTTCATCAAGAAAAAAATTTCATTTCCAAGCATGACCAGAATCTCTTTGTAATGAAAAAATTCATTGATTAGAAAGCCAAAAAATACAATTTGATGAACAAACAATTCTCAAAAGAAAATCAACTTATAAAACCCTAAAAATTGTAAAAAATTCAAAGAAAAAATAAACCCTTCAATTAATAATCCTAACTAAGATACCTATGAGTGTATTTTGATGATTTCTTTTAGTTGAAAGAAAACTAAATTGCTTTCCACTTGAACTAGTAGAAACAAAAGCATAAAAGACTAGCTTGAGACTAATCACACTTCGGTAATATAGAAGTTCTCTTTTTTGCGAATGAGAAAGAAAAAAATACTCAGAAATGTAAGGCTAACAGGAATCCTAGTGAACTTAGGCAAAGAAATTATTTTCCAAAAATACCAATGCATCAAACCATAGCAAACCCAACCTGAATATGCAAAAGGGATGATTTATCAAAAAATACTCTAAGATGTTTTGGAAGAGTCCAAAGACAGACTCTGACAGTTGGTATAGATCAGGTTAAACCTTAAAAAATTGGTTATCTAACTCTCCAAGAGAAAATATTATATATTTTTCAAAATATCCCACAGGGTACCTAGGTTTTTTAGTGCAAACCAGTGCGCATTCGCACTGAAATAAACTAGAAACTTGCCCATGTTTACGCTCTATTTACCATAGAAAACAATGCAGGGTAGAGAAATGTTGGAAAAACCAAATTTATGGCTTTCTGATTCAAATAATATAAAAGGATATATACCCAACCACACTTAAAAAAATAAAACTAGGAAAGTTGGAATGTCAAACCAAACAAAATCAAAGGAAAAGTAAGCTTGTGATCCCCAACGGAGTCACCAATTTTTTTGTTTTTGGATAAATCCCTCTCATGCACAAGAGCGATCTCCCTAGTATTCCAACAGATTACTAGAAACAAACAAACATTTGAATACCTCTTTCTATAAACTATTAGAATTCATATTATTATAACTTAGAAATGAGAAGGTTAGGCTCCTACCTTTCAATGAGAATTTTTATTTGGGCATTTTTCTTTCGCTCCAAAGTAATCCTTCAATACCGGGAAGAACCTGCAATCACAAACATGCAAAGGATGAAAGAACCTGCATTATATAATAATAAAAAACACTACCTCAACTTAATGATCAAGGAGATTAAGTATTGGCATTGTTTCAATGAGTTTAAAAACAACACAATGAGAAAAAGAGATCCATATGTATTATCAAGAATAAAAAAGAGCAATCTTACAACCTGAGACTTCATGTTGTACAAATTTTTCCTGTATGTCTGTGCAATCTTTCTCCTTGGTTTGACAAGCCTTCCTCTCTAGAATGACTAACATAGATTTATCTTCAATGAACTCTTATGTACAAAGGTGTGATCTTCAATGTACAATTATATGTTAAACTAAATACCCTAACCATGAAACTTTAGCTCAATTTATATATATATATATATATATATATATTGACGAGGTTTCAGATCCATCAAGAGATGGATGTGCTCCTCCAATGAAGGGATTAGGGTTCTTTTATCGAAGGGATAAGCTCCATAAATGTAGTGATATAGCTCAAATTGGTGCGACTTTAGAGGCTTCTAGTTGGAACAATATTCACTCAACTAGGACTCTAGAAGTTACTTTTTCATGTTTACTTCCTTTTACGAGGGTGCACAATTTTTATTGGCGATCAGAGCAGTGAACGTCGCGGCTAATAGAAGAAGTATCAATGCATGCGTGGGAAATTACCACAAAAAACACACAGGTAACTTTTTAAGGGTTTTTTAAGAGCCTTTTCACTTTCCAAGACCTGATTTAGGAACATCGATGTTTTTATTTCTAAAGAAGCATGAATATGGATGATGATAGATCCATAATGACAGTCACATTTCGTGGTGACAAAATGACATGCAACACTTCTCAATAAGAGAAAAAATAGGTTTGTTATCCACTTGATCATTTCATGTTTATTTCATCTCTGACACTAGATTAGAAATAAAAAACGTCATTGTCATTTCCATTTTCAAAATTCATGGATGACTGGTTGGATTCTGAAGCTTGTTCATGTTCATTATTTAGACCAATAATCTAGTATTGGCACATTACATCAAAAATATTGTTTCACTCGAGAAACACACACATTTTCTCCATCAATGAACTCTCTTAGGAAATCAAACAATATGTTCCTATCTTCTTAGGAAGCTTGGAATTACATGAACTTATATAACAGTATGAAATTCACTCAAAGCCTTTCTTCAATATGATATTCACCAAGAGTGTCAAGATCCCCTCGGTGAATTTTACACAATATTGGTTGTTAATATTTATCTCTCATAACAATGGTTGTTGTTCTATGATCCCTGTGTTTTAAAAACCATCCTTAACTCGTAGACCAGAACAATGAATCAAAATGAGTGTACCCATAGCTCTTGAAAACATTGAAAGAGAGGAGGGAGGGTTGATGATAGACCATATCAATGCTTCAAAACAAATGAGTATGTTACTTTTGAAAAAAAATGAAATAGATAAAGGATGATGGCAACGATATTAAAGTTTTCATCTACTAAACATACTTCAATTATATTAACCTTTGAGTTGAGACATGTGAGGTTGTCTAGTTGGCATCGTTTGGATGAACTACAAATAGAAACAATAACACAATACAGAAGAGTATATTTTGCTAACAAAAACATGTAATGACTTGGATACCTAGTCCATCATGAAAAGAATAACTCATAAATCCTTTAAATTAGGTCTTTTAAAATGACCATATAAAATCATCAAAATTTAATAGGCATAAATGAGATAAATTTCATTCTATTGGATGTTAGAATTCCTACAATTATAATATTCTATGGTCACTTTCACGATAAAAGCAATCACATATCATTCTCAAAAAATGTGTATATTTGTGTTTTGTTTAAAATATAAATTAATGATGGATGAATGGATTGAGTGGGGTCTAGGAATCAGCCTCATCAACTTTTAATTGCTTTCATATACCTTTTTGGTGGTCATTTTAGTTCTCTCTAGGACTGACACTAGCATATCAGTGTGTTATTTTTTGTGTGTGGTGTGTGGGAAAAGGGTATAAGTTTGGGGTTTGAGGTTTTGAGGACATTTACTGCAAGTTCTAGAATATTGGGGACAATATAGATCTTTGATATAGTTTATATTGCTACAAAACTAAATATTTTGCGAAGTATAGAGAGTTGAATTTTGCATCAAGAACTCACAGATTTAGGTGAGTGCACTGCAATATTGTATAGTAGTCTCATAAGGTGAAGGAAAAAGAAAGACTCCTTGTCTAGTGATGGATTTTTTCATATGTTATCTCAGGGTACAACAAAAGGTCCCCACTCTTTGATTTAAGTAAGCCTCTCAGCAATCCAATCAAGCTAGTTATGGAGATGTAGATCAATGCAGAGAATTCAATCAACTTAAGAAAAGTAGAAGTGAAATAATCCTATATATGTCTAGTATAGAATATTGGCATGAGAAGCCTTGGGAAAGGAAAAGAGATCAATCTCTATGAGAGGAATTGTCTTACGATTATAATTATTTCAATGGTCCTCTAAGGAAACTTCTTACTTAGCTAGCAAAGAGGCCAAAGTTGATTCTGTCTATTAAACATTGGGACATAATTCTAGTACTCCCAGAGTTAGGAAGTTTATGAACATGGAATTAAATGAGTTGAATGGGATTCTAGATATGGAATTCGATTTCAATTATGAAGAGATGTATGAGCTCTCAATACCTTTCTAGCCTTTGAGTTATGTTATGCAATTTGCTAGCAGTTTCAAAATGACCACCATTATAAATCTTGTCTTGTGTCTACTCTTGATAACATGGATTTTCCAAACAATGACAACTATGCACAATATCCTATTGCCAATTAGAAAATATCTAGCCTAGGTGACCATCCCCAACATGTGAAGGAAAGATTGAAAGTTTGGGCTTAAGATGTGGCATGTACTATTCATCTCTATAGTTGATACTGGGAAAATGAAAGAAAAATCTATCTTTGAGTCTTAATCTATGAGAGATTATGTTATATTTTGTTGGAGAGTGATGAATTTTGGGGAGTTCTATTTCATAGATATATCTATGGTGTTTCTAGAAAGCCATATATCCTTTACTGTAACAATTTATTCTTCTTCCTATACAAGGAATCCTCCCTTACTCCCACCCTCTATTACTATATAAATTAACTGTAAAGGTGTTCCTATAATTTTTGGGAACAAAAAAATTAACAATTTAAATAAATCAAATTTTTAATGATCTGATGCTTATTCCCATGAAAGTTAGTTATTTTGAATCTTGCACATTCTTCCAACTCAACAATAACGATAGAATAACTCATTTTTTTTCTTGTTTAGGAAATTTCTATAATTAATATTTCAGTTAACTCTTCTTTTGGATGTTGTTCAGATGACTTTACAAAAAAACGCCTCAACCTGTCTAATTCTCAAGAGTTTAAGATGTTAAATTTTTTGGGATAGTTAATGTGAAAGTTCAACCACCTCTGTCCCATCCATTTTATCGTATAAACCCTCCTAAAGTTCCATCATCACCTATTGTATCTTTGCCACATCCTCTAAATTCCTAACCCGATCACATAAATCATTAAAAGGTGTTATATCAATCGAATAGTGCCTTATTTATAAGAAGGAGGTTGGTGGTTCAATTCCACTATGCCTTAGAGAAAAATCCCACAGTTCGGAAACACTTTTTGGCGGATGGCCAAAATTTTGGTGAAATTTTTAATTTCTCATTCGAGAAAATAGTCAACTCAATTTATCAAATGAGAGTTTTTAGAACTCTCATCTAAGAGATTTTAAATGTTACACCCGAGAGTTAGATTAGGCTTGGCCGGAGTTAAAATACTCTCGGACGAGAGTTAAGTATTTTCTCGTCTGAGAGTTTTATTGACATAAACTCTCAGTTAAAATCTTAGACAGGAGTTGTAAAACTCTCGACCTAGAGTTGTTTTAACTCTCATCTGAGAGTTTTATTCTTATAAAAAAATCCCCCAAAATCCTGTGTCCCGCGACATTCTGCAAACCTGTACACTAGAGCACTGTCGTTTTCGAGCAACCATAGTACCATCGACAAATTGGATATCTAGTCAGGTAAGTCTCAAAAATGATTTTTTTTAAGGTAAATTGTATTATGTGGGCTACGTTCTCAATCACAAAATACAAAAAATGAACGTAACCTGATTTTTCAAGAAAACTCCTCCACTATTTCTCGTTGGAATTTTCAGTTGAGGGGAGGTTTCTGGAACAATTTGAAGTGATTTCCTTCAGGAGCTTCTGTGTGAAGTTTCAGGCTAGTAAGTACCCTTTTCCTTTCCTGTACGCCTCTTGCATGGAGGATATTTGGCTCACATGGAGCTTTTGTGTGAAGTTTTAGGCTAGTGAGTAATAGAATTGAAGCATTACACATATGTGATACCATAGCAGTGGTAAATGAGCATTTAAATTCAATGCATGAATTATTTCAAGTAGCGTTAAAGAATAGGGTAATGATAGGTCAAAAGTTTTATAGTATTAGACGTCTCCATCCTTCAATCGCACAACACACCCACAAGTTGTAGTTACATTAGAATCTCATTGTGACTTACGATTCAAGACCCCTAAACTATGACCAAGACCACCTCTATCACATGTGAAAAATACAATGTGGATTTCCAATGTGTGATTGGTCCTGCATACTCTGCCTCCAAGTTGCAAATAACACTGACAATTTGTAGTGGTCTTAGGAATTAAATTGGGATATGTGCTGGAGATTTAATTTTTGACTATGAGTAGGTCGAATATTTCACTTCTAGATTACAGTAAGATTGAAAATGAAAAGTGTGACTTGCACTGTAACTAAGATTCATGATTGGGCCTTGAGGTCACAAGTCGAATTTATTATCTTCATCCAGATGAGCTCATGATTTGTGGTTGAATACAAACTATAATATGGCAGTAGAACTAAATCTGTAACATACGACTCCCTCTCTTAATGAGACTTTAAAAATAAGGTTAGAGATAACCACCTTGTTTATCGAGTATTACAAGCCAACTCTGCAGAAGATACATCTTCTTTCATAATGAATCTATGAAATGGAACAATATAAAATGTCTCACCAATGGATGGACAATGATTATGTATAAATTATTGACCACACTTTGAGAACATATATTGACTTTGCAATAGCAGGGAAGTATATTAGTTTCTATGATTTACTATAACACCTTCAATGCATTCTTTGAGGGAAGGTTTCAATTTTTTGGATAAAAATGTCCTCAATGGCTTGGATATTATCACCCCATGCACTTGGAAGATAGGTCAAACAAAGGTGGACTTGGAAAAGTAATTATAACAACATGTGCATATTCATAACAACATATTGCATGCGACTATGATACTTTGAATATTTTGGATCAAGAAGTCCCATTTAAATACTTTTATTATCAATCACTCTAACATTGTAGTTCCTTCTTGTGGTCCCATTACAATGCTCCCAAAGTATTCTTGGATTTCATGAGAGAGAATCCAATGCCGTGTTTTCTACTGGTAATATATTACTCGTTGAGTAATTCTTGCACAATTGTAAAGGCATGTGGTGGTGCATGTGTATTTGGGTATAATTTCTTACTTGATGAGATTAGCATTTGACATATCCCTTAAATTTTATTGACCTTATTTTGAAACACGATATGATCTAACGTTGTGCTTTAGTTATCTTGCACCTTCTTTATAAAGAAATTCTTAAGTTTTCATCTGAATGTAGGATTGTAAATTACATTAGAGGATCCAAGTAGTATTTTATTATTGTCTTAAGAAGAGGAAAAAGAGCATTGCGAAGGAGGTCCATCTACAATTCTATTATAACCCTGAACTATATTATTGAATTGTGTAGAATAGATGAACATGGTATAATATCTAATATCATGACCAAAACTGAAGTACATGACAAGAAATAAACATTCCAATAATGAGATTAACATTTGATAGATCCCTTGAATTTTCTTGACCTTATTTTGAAACATGATCCAAGATAACATTGTGCTTTAGTTTACTTGCAACTTCTTTAAAAATGAATTCTTAATTTTTGATATGAATGCAGGATTGTAAATTGCATTATATGATCCAAGTAGTATTTTATATTTTCTTAAGAAGAGGAAAAAGAACATTGCGAAGGAGGGCCATCTACAATGCTAGTATAACTCTGAACTATACTATTGAATTATGTAGCATATATTAACATGGTATGATATTTAATATCATGACAAACACTAAAGTACATGGCAAGAAATAAATAGGACAATAATTATTTCATTGATTTGAAATGTTTGTCCTCTCGACACTCATGTCAAGAAGCCATTTTGAAAACTACAGAGGTCAATAATTGGTAAGTCAAAGAATTTCTCTTTGACTCAGTTAAATATAGTGAGGCTCATAGGTACAACATAAAATAACCAATTTTTGATTCGTTTGGACAAGATGACAAAAAAAAATAGTATAATTCAAATTCCTATTTCCAGGGTTGAAATATCTAAAGGATAAGCCTCTATGATCATAAATGGAGGATGTTTTTATTGAGTGCTTATAATTGAAAGTGTTCTAAGAACCAAAAACCATTTCTATGAGAGATGAGGCATGTAAAGTTAAAGTTTGAAATTATTACCTTCTCAATTGAAAAATGGAACAATATGAAATTGGACCAATCATTCCCCCAAGGAGGAATTATCTTTACTGAAATATCAAACAAGGCTTGTGTGATCGAAAAATGAATTGATTCAACTCAAACATATATGAACTAGAAAATACTTGAGATATGATATGCCAATAAAGAATTGAAATATTTCATTTTTTCATTTGCTTGTTGTTGTATCAACCAATGATTCCTCCTGATCTAGGAACTGTCCCTTGTCATAATCCGCAGTAAACACCTACCTCACATTGAAAAATTTGAATGCATCATGGAAATCTCTTGGAGGAAATAAAAGGGGAATTAAGGTTAATTAGGTAGTAATAAACCAGAGAACAGGTGGTATGGTAGAGTCTCGTACTCATACTCATGAGAAAAACTATAGATTGCACCTATTAATACCTAAAGGAAAACCTTGAGGGAAAAAATAAACCCAAATGTTTCATGATATATGTTGGTATGGATCACAAAGGATACAACATAATCCGTACCAAAATTTTCTTAGATAAAAACAATGTCACAAGAAGGTGAACATCATAAGAAATATAGGACTAATATGCATGTATATGAGAAATCACATGTTTGAAATAGAAGTTCAAGAACTAACAGTGGCTCAACATACTACCAGAGAAACATGCACATATTTTATTTGTATCATGCCCATTGGTAGATTGAAAACCTTATTTTATGGCATGCATGTAAAATGTGTTCAAGTGTATTCATCAATTTGGCCTCAAATTAATGCCGTAGTCAAGAAATGCAGCCTTTAGTGCTTCATCGTGGAATATAACTATATCCATTTATACTCATAATGATCCTACAAAGACAACATAAAATGAAAATATTGTGGTGCATAACGGGATTATATAGGATTCCACAGTAGTATCTCTCTTTCAATCCATTTTTTATGTTTCTAATATTGTCCTTTGGCTACAAATGTGTATGATCAATGTAATTTTTTTGCAAGAAGAAGAGAAGGAGTGATAATATTAACCTATGTGGAGGAGAATGGGATCAAGTTGAAAGCATCAAGCTCTGATTGCCAACTGACCAAAAACATTCCTTACAATGCATCTCTTCCAATATAATAATCTTGTGGGGCATCAATGTTAGCTAAGAGTTTATCATGAAGGTTGCATAACCAGGGTTTTCAAAAGCCAGGAAATTATCTTCATACATGCTTCTAGGAAAATTTAGCAATACCAAAGGCAAAACATCACAAGTTGGATTTATGATCCCTTTAATGCAAATAAGGCACAAAGAAAATTGCCACACATTCTGCAAGGGTTGAGATCAATTGTCATATAACGACTCCATATAGATTCTGAAGGAATTATGTCTACCAAGTTGAGGAATGTTGATATTGGTCTTAAAACTCATCTACTTGATGAAAAATGTAGTAGTAGGAAAATGTATATTCAATACAACAAATGAACATCAAAACTCTATTCATCATCTCATGAAATCCTCCATAATTTTGCAACAATATTGGAAACAAATCATTTAGGATTCACAATAATCATCTCTACTTTCCTCATAATTTCTCTTCTCTCATAATGTAAACAATTTTTATAATAATCTTAATACAAATGTTAAGATTGATTGCGCATGGGAGAGTCATTAGAAATCAGATATTCGTGAAGAATTTCAACTATCATGAGCGTAGGTGAAATTTCATGGTAGATGAATACTCACCTCACTTCTATAAATATACCCTCATGTCTTCTTTGTCCTTATGTTGGCAAGTTTAAGTTGAATTAGATTAGATTTTATGGTGAGTTTAATTGAAACTTTTGAATTAAAAGAAGCAAAATGCCAATACATAATAGAAATCCATATACTTTTTTCTGATATTCAACAATTATAATGCACCAGATAAATCACAATATAGGTTCGTAGAACCTCTATGATATCTGGATTCTGCATTGCTTGCCAACCTACCTTCTGAGATGCTATTGGTATTGTACAGCTTATTCAATCTGAAATAGAGTAAAAGATATAGGAGACATAACAGACTAGGAATGTAAGTCCTTTATACCTTATGAGAAAAAGAGAACAGAGCATCATGTAAATGCAAAAGAAAATAAAGGAAACCACAAGACTTTCTGGTTCAATATAGATATTTCTTGGGGTCCAAATTCATTCACATGTATTTGAAAATGATGACATGCTTGAACCAAAAAAGGAAGAGAATTTCAAATGTTGTCCTAGTTGTTTAAAATATATTTTCTACAATAAAAAGAAAAAATCATGAATACATGGGCCTGAAAGGGCTTACATATCAAGTGTGATAATACATGAATGGAGCCCCATCTTGATGTACAATGTTATCCATCCTCAAAACTTCACAAGGATTTGTTATAAATATCCATTAACTAAGATTCCATTTCTCTTGAGGAGGAATATTTCACTAGAACATCAGCTATAACTATTGATGGTGACTACAAAACAATAGGATGAGGAACTTAGAAAGAATAAGAATTGAGGCAATGGCCTCTTTTCCAACAATGATTATTAGACAAGTTTATTAACCCTACAAAATTATCATTTTCCAACTCCATTAATAAAAAAATTCTTCCAATCTAGTGACAATAGATCTAATGATCTTGTAGCATTTCATGATTGGGGTCATAATAGCCAATCAAAGAAGTATAGTAGAAGTTGTGAACATTTTGCAATTTCAGCCTCAAAACATACCTTGCACAAGTTATTTTCTCTCAATTTTAGGATACCCTTCCTTTGGTTAGCAAGCTCATGTATATTTAAACTTTATTTTTGGATTGTGTTCTAATTCCCTTTAATAACACAGTGATCTATCCATAACTAGATAATACTACAATAGAGAAACAATAAATGTAGGAAATAAAGTGGAATCACATTGTGTGAAACACTTGTAACCCTTGCTAGTATCGCTTGCAGTACTACGACCTAAGACAATACTTGTAAACAAAATCTCACCTCCATGTACTTTAGGAATATAGGAATTCCCCTAGGTATACTTGAAACCCTCTTTCGATAGGCTAACCAACCATCATATTGCTCCAAAAGATGTAGAAAAACAATCAAGGAGACCACTCATTAATACCTAGGTAGTCAAGTTGTACAACTGGAGGAACTATTGACCCACCTTAGTTACTACCATGAGATATTATGCCATGTATTGTTGAGCCATTGTATGTTAAGGAGCTATGGTACTTGTTATCCATTGGTTGATGACATGACTGTCAATTGATAATCTGTTTTCTAATTTTCCTATGAGGGGAAGAAATTTTATTTGATAGTATAGAAACAATGGCATCAAGTGAGCCCTCCAAAGACCCCTCCATGAGAGGAGGATTATCAGGTACATTTTCTCTTTAGTTATGTCATTTTTCAAGTAGGCTATATTTATTGTTCATTGTGAAAAATTGATTAATGTGAAATTGTTTTGTCCTACACAGGTGGACACACTCATATGACTCATGCTCCCAGACACCAAATCGAACAAGAGGAGCCCCATAGACCTGTTCCCATTCTTCCCCATTTTCATAAATCCCATACTAAGGGGTATATTATACACGGTATAGGTACACATTAGATCAATTGCTAGTTAAAATGTTCAAGTTTACGTTATATTAAATTTTGAACAGGTGAATTGTTTTTTCAAATGACACGTGTTTAATGTGAAAACATTATGCTCCATAGGTAAAAATGTAGGAGTTGGGGTTGGCCCTATTACTGGTGAGGGACAAAGGAGAACAATGTCTCAGCCTGTGGAATCCATCCCCCACTTGGATAGTTCTTGTTGAGGTAAAATATAAAGGAAAACTTATTTTTTGATATATGTCTAATGTGAAACTTATTGTGTGTATCATGTACTTGTGTTATAAAACAATTTAATTTTTTGTATAGTGGCTAGTAGAGACCTTCATTCCTCGAAAGGGAACAATCCTGGTCCAATGAGCAAAGAGGATGAGATAGTTTTTGCACAAGGTATTTTAAAATGACCAGACAAGTTTTTTAAATACAAATTTTCCTTATAAATTATTTAATTTTTAATATGTGCAATAATTTAACATGTTACAAGTGGTAGTTGTCACCCTCCTAGGCGAAGAGGTCGTAGGGTTCATCAGTTTTCTTGAAATCTGAGTTATGATCCCCTTTACACCCATCCTAGTGGTATTCTTGAGGAGATGCCTTGGGAAGATACCATCACCTTACTTATTGTTAATAGGATGAGGGAGAATTTCACGAGATTGCGCAATTAATTGCAAAGTTGCAATATCTCTGCCACTAGTCTAGATTGTCTCCAAATTGTTTTACACAATTTGGAGAGTTTGATAGAGACTTATCGTGGGGTTGGACCATCAACCCAAGTTTTTTTTGACAGGATGCATAGGAGGAGAGCATCAATTATTGGTATCCACTCCTACAATGAAGTTAAAAGTATAGTCACTAAAGAAATGGCCTTCTCACTATTTGACTTGTGGCCTAAAGACAAAAAACGTGTAAAGATTGCAAGATTCAATGATCCCAATATTACACCTTATATTTATGAGAAGTTCTTGTATGCATACGAGAAGTTCCCAAATAATGATGAGGTGCCAAAATATTTTGTTAGGAGGTTTTATTTTCAATTCCGAGAGAACATGCACCCTAACTATACATATACAGGGTCCAATTTCTATGGAGCTGGAAAAGGTCGTACATATGAACGACCTGATGCTATGCGAGATGTTGGGTTTATTTCTCCAGCACATCATTTAGCACCTCGACCACCTAGGGTAGTTACACTTCTAGAGGAGTTAGCCCTTATCTCTAGTGTTGCATCTCAGATGAGGGAGAAGAAGCAAGAACATATTGCAACTACTTTAGGAGGGGTTGAAGTCGGCTTAGGGACATGCCAACCTTCCTCTAGTGTAGGACTTCATTCATTTGTGAGTATTACAGATGACGTGTTGAGGGAGATGGAGTGAGATGAGCTTGTGGAGTATGAATCCTCTTGTAGACACCACTATGATCGAGTCATTAGACAATGAATGCACACCATGGGCGAGGTATGTGTAAGCATGTTTTGATCTATTTTAAAATACACATTTATAAGATGAGCTAGAGTGCATGTAACATGTTTTTTTGGTGTATATACATTTAGTCTCCAAAAGCTTACCCTAATATATTTACTTAACTTATGCAGTTTACAAAATTCTTAGAACAACATTTATTTGCTCCTGATCCTCATTTTATAGATCATGGACATGATCATTCACATGTGCCACATTCATTACTATCTATCTATATTTTTGTATGTCAAATTGAAAATGAATTTATGTCACATAATTCTATATGGTATGAGTCTTAACATTATTGAATTTTCAGGCTAGCGTTACACATGAAGAGCTTCTTGGAGACATGATACCTTCATATGTTCCAGTGGTCTCACAGGTATTATCTATCTATATTTTTACGTTGAATTGCAAGTGACTTTAAGATGAACATAATTTTATATGGTGTGGCTCTTAACATTATTGAATTTCTAGGTATGTGCTACACATTAAGGGTTTTATTAAGAGATTAATCCTTCTCAGGTTCTAGTCGTGACACAGGTATCGATACTTTTCGTTAAGCATACTTATTATGTTTATTATATTAATTTTCACAAAATTTTCTATTAACTTTGGTTCCTACTTTTCATGCTACTAGAAAATATTTAAATGATGCAAACAAAGCTCCAAGGAGATCGTGTAGGCTTTGGGTCAGAGAATCTACATTAAACTATGGTAACCTTTTACCATTTTTTTGTTGCTATCATTGCCACATTATAAATAAGGTATCACAAAATAAACATTATGAAATTACTTCTGTTTCCAAAGGTTAATTTTTTGTGTTTGTTATGAAGGTTGGACCTAAAAACATATTTGTGGTTCGTAGAGATGAAGATGATGCATAGGTTTGCAATAATGCTGAAGAATATGATTAATATGATCTTGCAAACTAGAAAGTTGTTGATTTTGATTTAGTTAAGTTGATATTTAGTAAAACTGATATGGAACAGAAAATGGAGGAAGATACAGTGCATATGGAACAAAAAGGGGAGGAAATTTCACTCCATATATTTCCTAGTAGTATTTTTCATGACCTAGGTCATTTCAAATAGTTCGAAAGTGTAAAAGACACTTCTACCACCAAGAAACAAACCAAGTATACATTTATTAAAGGGCATGCTATTCTCATCCCTTTTTGTGATTTTTGTTGCCAAAAGATCCTCAGACCCATTAGCTCCTGTATTTTCTCTGTTAGGGCATTCCATACATTGTATTTTTATGTTCATGCATTGTATCTTGTATATTCATGCATTGAATTTTTATAGGAGACAGTTTGGTTCACCCGCATTGTATGGACATCATTGTAGTCAACAGTCCCTTTGACCTACTTTGTGGTCATTAGTTGGATATATAATTATCTTATCTTATCTCCTAATAAGAAAGTGTTTCAATGGTCTAAAAGTGGCTTTGTGGCTTTTTTCCTGCTTGATTACAGTTTGAAGCGGCATGGGCTTTGACAAACATAGCTTCAGGAACATCAGAGCATACACGAGTTGTGATTGACCATGGAGTTGTGAAAATATTTGCACAACTGATAAGTTCACCAAGTGACGATGTTCGTGAGCAGGTTAGAGAACTATTTTGAAATGTTTCTTTATTGTCGTTGAGCCTTGCAATAGGTATGTATTTACTCTTGATTATTGTACCTTTTCTTCTTCCTTATCCATCTTGTGCCATGATATAGTAATATAATGAAAGGATTTTGATGAAGAATGAATGAAAAATGATCATAATATGATTTAACCATCCAAACTAATTCTCGTTGATTTTTATGCTGAAAATAACAGAAGGAACAACAGGACTTAATCACGGCAAAGAGGACGTGCTAAATATGGTCGAATTGAAGATAAATAAGTAAGGATAGCGTAGGGATGAATGAACTATCCGAGGAGATAATTCTTTTGTGGGTCCCTAAGGATTTCCTGATCCTGAGGGATCACACTTATCTTTCCTTTTTAGCTATAAAAATATAGGGAGAGCTAGTTCTCGGAGATCATGAACAACGTATCTTTCAATTTTGTATCATTCGTAATTGCAATTCATACAATGAAGTTCTGAACGACAATATCATATTGTAATGTTAATTGTCTGTGATGATTAATATATAATTTGTGCTGCTGTTTATTCAACTATTCTGGAGTAGCTAAGCAGTATTCGCCAGTGGCTAAGGGCCCGGTCTCTATCAAATTTCGTTGTTGTTCTTTGTGTTATACTTTTCTGTTTATTGCAAGTATATTTTGATTTTCTATTTTACAGTTGCAGTAGCTTTGATAATTCACATTTCTGGTATTTACTTCCATTGAATATGCATTTCCAATTTATTTCCATCGAATACGCATTTCTGATTTATTTCCTTAAGGAATTAGCTGCAAGTTAAAAGAATTGGTTTTGATTGATTAAATCATAGACAATTATTTATAATAATTTCCTTCTATTCGATTGTTTAGATCCAGCTGAAAGAGCTCAGTTATTGCTTCAGTGCTCTCAGTTGATTATCATTTGAATCAGTTGAATTAAGAATGAATTATAGTTTTGCGTTCTAATGTGTAGATGAATCACTTCCTTTCAAAGCTTCAAGATTTATGATTGCATCTATATGAACGATTGGCTTTAGCATTACTCTTTGTATGAATATCTTGCACATACTGTGTACACACTTGAGATAAAAGGACTTACCCTGGTTGAAAATTAATGTGAGGCAATTAGGAGTTTTTAAAGACACCTGTTAGTACCCAACATTTTGGTGCCGTTGCCGGGGTGCATGTTGCCACTCTGTAAAGAGTAATGTTTGATTGATGTTTTTTTCTGTTGAGGGAGAATTGGGTATTAAAAATGGAAGGTAAGAACCTGTGTAAAGAACAAGTAATATGCTCGCTCATCTGCCCGCTTTCTAGTAGAATTGCGTGAGAGTTTAAGGTAGGAATGAATGTTTTTATTTCTGCATGAATGAATAAGAGGGAAAGACCTGGAAAAAAAAAAATTCCTCCTTCTAAACCTGAAAAACTAAGTGACCGGTGACCCTTGGATGATCAACTTTTATTGATGAAATCTTAAGAAAAGTTAAGTCTCAGTCATCAGTAGGACCCTAAATTGTTGCTGCCAGACATCCTATTGACTTCCTTCAAGCCATAGGATCACCATTTGAATCTAACACTGAGATTCATAGTAATACTGAAGGGATTGAGCAGAGTTTTCAAGATACTGATAATTCACAAACTCGCCCTTCACAAGAAGGAAATTCTCCTAACCTCCATGAAGGAGAAGGAGAAACAAGCAATCTTGAAATTAAATTATCAAAACCTAGATCTCCTGAAGTAGTGACTGAGCAGAGGACACCCTGTATTCCCGATCAAGGTAGTGTTGTTATAACTATTCCAGCCTCTCATGGACATCCTAGGAATAACTCTCCAGCTCCAGAAATCTGTGAATAATATTGGCATATTTTTGACCAAATGGCTAATAACCAACAACCTTAAACTTCTACATTGCAATACCCTATTGTTGACATAGCTGTCAATTCCCCCATGAAGGCTATCCCATTACAGAACATTCCCACCTTTCATGGGATGACTTTAGAAGATCTCGATGCATTCCTTTTAGAGTTTGATGTCTTATGCAAGGGTTATGATTACACTACCGACCCTCAGAAGCTGAAACTATTCCCCTCTACTTTGAAGGGAGCAGCTCTGTGTTGGTTCATGGGACTTGGTGGAGGTACCATCAATGACTGGGATCAAATGAAAACATCCTTCCTTAAAAAATACCAAGATTATTGCCGAACTATAGAATCAAAAGATGAAAATTTTCAAATGGTAGCTAAGCCCAGCGAGACTCTGGAAGAATATGTAGAGCGTTTTCAATATAATCTGCAAAGATCTCCTTAAACAAATATTCTTGATAATGTTCTAAAAAACACAATGATCAGAGGTATGAAAGACCAATGTGTAGAAACACTAAATATAATGGGTAAGTGTGACATTTATCAAGAAAACTATAATGATATTATAGATTTGTGCATCAAGTGTTCTAGGGGCAGTATAAGGCTGAAACCAGTCGAACGTGATGCAAGCCCTAGAGATAGCAAAGCCTCAGGAGTAAACATTACACGAAGAAAAATTGACAATATGTTGGATGATTTCAAGACTAATATCCTGGGGACCTTGGCGACACAATTGGATGTCATGCAAGCTAAGAAAAAGCAGGCTATAGCAGAACATAACTTGGCTATTTTCTGCCCCCATTGTAGACAAAAGCACAGTCATAAAGAATGCCCCCTAGATGCGATATGAACATGTGCCATATGTATTAAAGAGCATGCCATGAAAAGTTGCCCATCACTCCCAAGATTAAAATCATTTTTCAAGGAAGTGGAAGAAGAAGTGGAACCAGTATATTTGTTGAACCAACATCATCAATGGAAAGCACGTTAGACATGTACGCCTACTGATCCATCTTCATTCTTTCCTTCCTTACAATATAATTCTCAGCAATATTCAGGGGTAGCATGGCAGAATCATTCACCTTATTTTGTAGCTCAAGCATTTTTTATGCCACCATGGTCCAATCAGTCAAATCCAAATAATAATAATTGGCCAAATTCCTCTTACCTGTCACAATTCTAGAAAAACAACCTTTATTCCTCCCAATGGTCCCCTTCCACCTCACAAAATCAAAACTGGCAATCAAATTGGCAAAGATCTATGAACCAACCTATGGGGACAGTTCCTCTGCCTCAACCAACTTTACCAGCACCTTACACGTTGCAGAAGAATCCTCAATCTAATATACGATCGCAACTTCCAGTTCAACCCAACCCAAATCCTAATAACAAACTAGTTCAGTCAATACAAATCATTGAGGGTCTGGACCCCAAAAATGAGTTGAAAGAATGTAACGAGCTTAAGTTGAGATCTTGACACATAATCACTCTAGATAAGGATAAATATTTGCAACTGGAAGAACCACACACAAATAAGCCTTTGACTGTAGATGATTAACAAATAAAACAAGGGGAAGATACAGTTAGACTAAAATATCCTGAACAAATCATAACCACTTCCCCCCCATTCCTAGAAAGATTGTTGATACCAAGCCTGATTGAATATCTTGAATTTGATCCACTGGGTGAACTTAAGAACATTTTTATAAAATTCCCCTCCTCCAGGCTATCCAAGATATTCCAATATGTGCCAAAACTATTAAAGAATTGCATGTAAAAAAACCCGTGAGGGAAAAAAAAAAAATCCCTACTGTCCATGTTGTCGGGACTTTGTCTGATTTATTACTAGGAAAAGAGACTCCTGTAAAATTTGAGGATCCCAGAAACCCCATTGTCACAGTCCAGATAAATGGCCATTCTATTTCCAATGCTTTAGTTGACTTAGGGGAAGCCATTAATATTGTCACAACTACAACTTGCAACATTCTTGGCATCATGACCTTGGAACCAACAACTACCTTAATGGAACTAGATGACTGCTCAGTCATTAGTCCAGAAGGAACATTACAAGATGTGATGGTCTATGTAGGCACTTGGGAATATCCGACGGATTTCTTGATTATTAACCCTAGAAACTAGCTAGATGGACATCCCTTAATATTAGGAAGGCCTTGGATAGCGACTGCTGATGCTTATATCAGTTGCCAGACATGCAGTATGACTATAACCAGGGGGAATGATGTGAAAAATTTAGCTTTATACCTCCTGCTCAGCCAAGCTTGATTATTATGAAAACCAAGAAGCAACCTACAACATACTTAACAGAAAATATTTGGTCACCATTGACTTTGGTAGATGCCCTTGAATTCAAAAACCAAACTAAAGATGATATCATTAATACATTTATCAATCATCCTACCATAGTATCAAGTTAAAAATGCCACATGATTAAATTAGTCCTTGACAATGAAATCTAAGAAGATCCTTTGAGAGATATCAATGATCAAACAATACCGACAACCACTTTTTATAATAGCAAACCTATCGAAATTGAGCCAGGGAAGATCCTGAACATTAACAGTAATTTGAGTGATGACCAAAAACAGAAACATATTCAAGTCCTTAGGAAAAATAAAGGTGATTTCACTTGGGATTACTCAGATATGAAAGGGATTGACCCTCAGCTATGCATGCATCACATCTACACTGAAAAGGATGCAAAAACCATTAGACAACCTCAGCGTAGATTAAATCCTCACCTAAAAGATATTGTTAAATAAGAACTTCAAAAAATGTTAGATGTGAATTTTATCTGTCCTATATCTGATAGTAAATGGGTTTCTCCATTAGTTCTGGTTCCCAAAAAGAATGGGAAAATGCCGAATATATGTTGACTATAGAGAACTCAACAAGGCAACACAAAAACTTCCATTTTCCCCTTCCATTTATTGATCAGGTCCTAGATACACTCACAGGGAAGAAATATTTTTCTTTCCTCGATGGCTTCACTGGCTACAACAAAATTCAGATTGCCCCTAAAGACCAAGATAAGACTACCTTTACCTATTCATGGGGAACATTCGCTTATAGGGTATTACCTTTTAGATTGTGTAACGAACCTGCCACATTCCAAAGAGCCATACTCAACATTTTTGCAAACTTGATAACTTAAGGATTAGAAGTATACATGGATGATGTCACACCCTATGGAGATGACTTCGAGCAAGCATTACAAACATTGGAAAAAGTTTTGGAGCAGTGTATTGCTACCAGCCTATGTTTAAGTCATGAAAAGTGTCATATGATGATGATAGAAGACCTAATCTTGGGTCATTACATTTCAGCAACTAGAATTCAGGTAGATCTAAATAAAATACAGGTAATTCTCTTATTATCTACTCCCTACACTCAAACAGAGGTACGCATTTTTCTGGGGTTTGCTAGATATTATCATAGATTTATCAAGAATTTTTCACAGATTGCTGCACCATTATATGCCTTAATAGGAAACAGTGATTTCATATGGACTGAAAAATGTGACACTGTCTTTATAGATTTAAAATGGCTAGTATCAACAGCACCAATATTATGAGGCCCGAACTGGGATATACCATTCCAGATTTCATTAGATGCATCAGACACAGCCATTGGAGTAGTTCTTGGCCAAGAAGAAGACAATAAACCCTACGCTTTATATATTACGTTAGAAAAAACTTAACCCCTACTGAATTGAATTACAAAGTAACAAAGAAGGAGTTTTTAGCTGTTATTTATGCTATTAACAAATTTAGACACTATATAACTGGATAACCTGTAATTCTGTATACGGATCACTTTGTTATCAAATACTTAGCTAAAAAACCCATTACGAATGGAAGAGTGACACGTTGGTTGCTTCTTTTTCAGGAATTTGATATAACTATAAGGGATCGACCAGGGAAGGAAAACCTTGTGGCAGATTTCCTTTCCCGAGTGCCAAGAACAGATGATGCAATAGCAGTAGAGGATCAGTTTTTGGATGAACGCCTATTTGCTGTAACCGTGAAAACACCATGGTACATAGATGTGGCGAATTATTTACTAGTGGGAAAACTACCTAAACATCTGACACCCAGGGAGAGGAAATCGATAGTACAACACATCACTTGGTTCTCCTGGATTGGAGGATACCTTTTTCACACAGGGGCCGATATGCACATCCACAGGTGTATCAGGGAAGACAAAATTTATGATATCTTAAAAGCCTGCCACGATGGACCTTGCGGTGGACATTTTGCAAACCACAGAACTGGACATAAAATTTTACAAATGGGCTACTACTAGCGCAAGTTTTTTAAGGATGCTAAGAAATTTTTTCAAGCATTCGATAGTTGTCAAAGGATGGGCTGCCCTAGCTAATCTGATAAGATGCCTCTACATCCACATCTAGTCATAGAACCTTTTGAGCATTGGGCATTAGATTTTGTTGGGCCAATCAACCCATCATCCAACCAGAAATCATATATATTGGTCGCAATAGAATACATAAATAAGTGGGTAGAAGCAGTAGCATTACCAAGAGCCACAAAAGAAACTATGATAAACTTTCTTTTCAAAATTTTTGTACGATATGGGTTCGCAATTTGTAGGCCACAAGATTGCTGCTACACTAAAAAATCATCATGTTATTCACATAATTATCTCTCCATACCACCCGCAAGCGAATGGGTAGGTAGAAAGCACCAACAAAGTAATTGAAGCTATTCTAATGAAGACATTCTCATCGCACAGACAAGACTGGGCTACTCGAATACTAGAAGCCTTGTGGGCATATCGCACAACTTGGAGAAATACTACTGGATACTCCCCATATCAGCTGGTATTTGGTAAGGAACCTATTTTTCCCATAGAGTTTGAGATACAAACACTAAGGACAACCCAAGAAGTGGGACTAGATTTAACCGAAGCCTAGATTAATATATTACAACAAATAAATGAATTAGATGAAATCTTGCTTTTGGCTCTGCAGCATACTGCACTTATTCAACAACAAAGAGCCAAATGGCACGATTCTATGATCAAGAAAAAGGCATTTCATGAGGGCGACTGGGCACTTCTCTATGATTCCAGGTTTCAAGACTTCCCTGGTAAATTGCAGACTAGGTGGTTAGGTCCCTATGAAATAAAGGAAGTACATGACAATGGCACTCTTACGTTGGCCACCATTGATGGGTCTTACGTTGGCCACCATTGGCAAATGGGCATCGGGTGCACCTCTACCAAAGACCACTCACAAGACAATATTTTTGTCAACAGATACACAAGGAATCCACTATGAAAATTTTAGTTGCAGAAGATAATCCTTCGACAGCTTCATCTTTGTAAAAATTCATTTCTTTTTCTAAAAAAAATTGTAAATAGGATTGATGATTCAATTTGTTTTTTTTTCTCTCTGCGTATTTTTCTGTTCCATCTTCGGAACAACACTTTTTGGTTTTGCTGTTCCATCTTCGGAACATCACTTTTTGATTTGTTGTTCCATCTTCGGAACAACATTTTTTGATTTTGTTGTTCCATCTTCGGAACAACAATTTTTGGTTTTGCTATTCCATCTTCGGACCAACACTTTTTGGTTTTTCTGTTCCATCTTTGGAACAACACTTTTTGATTTTGTTGTTCCATATTCATAACAACACTTTTTGGTTTTGTTGTTCCATCTTCGAAACAACACTTTTTGGTTTTGCTGTTCCATCTTCGGAACAACACTTTTTGGTTTTGCTGTTCCATATTCGGAAAAACACTTTTTGGTTTTGTTGTTCCATCTTCGGAACAACACTTTTTGGTTTTGCTGTTCCATATTCAGAACAACACTTTTTTATTTTGTTGTTCCATCTTTGGAACAACACTCTCTTTTGTTTTTTCTATTCCAATTTTGGAAGAACCCTTTTTTTTCTTGTACAATTTTTTTTTGTTCTGAATAGCACCTTTTTTATATATGTCTCAAACAACTCTTTCCTCTCATGGACTTATTCCTAGCTCATTTTAGCCTTATTTCTTTGATTTCTTTTATGTCCTGAAGTACAGTACCTTCATGTGGATAAGAATTATGGATTTTATTAAAGTAGGTGAATATTTTGAACTTTATGATCTTTGACAAAGACAACTTCTTGATGATAGACTTAAAACAATTGAAAGGGACACAATTATTTATATTTCACTTTACTGTACTGATTTCTACTGTATATGATATTGATTGATCATCTTTACCATGTTGGTTCTACTCTCCCTGGTTATATTTCTCTCTGTCTATTATCAATGGGATTATGGGTATAATTTTTCTTATTATTGATATGCTTCAACTTCTTACACCATCCCTACTTTTAAGGAGTACTGAGCCTCCCTCTATTTATCATAAAAATATGTAATGAAAATTAAATTTTATCTACAGATAGAGGATAGGGGGTCTCATTAAGAGCCACCCTACCATGTTCATAAGGATGTAGCAATGTGACATTCCCACTATGGCCACCACACTAGATGTATGATCCATTGGATGCATAAAACATCGTTAGAACAGGAGGTCTCATCACGAGCCGACCTTCTCACTTTTGCTACTCCCTAGTGAATGGCAGTATGGTTATCTGGTTACCATGCCAGCACACTGGTCTCTTCTGTAGAAACAACAATGAAAATTGTCAATTATAAATTGAGGATCCTAGCTCACATGGGTTAAAAAGAAACTCTGTCGAGGCTATGGACGCCTACTGGTAGAATAAGATTTGCTTATGGTATTAAAGTTCTATTTCCTTAATCAATAATTCTTATAATACCCTCTTCCCATTTATATTTTTATTCGAGAGATTATTTCCTCTAAACACTTCCCTACTTTGGACCTTTATGCATGTGTTCATGTGTTTTTACTCAATCATATCATTTATAGCTAGATTATCATCGGAAAAGCATCCTTTTGTACATATTGTTGTCCTCTTTCCTTATCACATAACTTATCATCAATCAAAACGTCTTGTCTCTTGTCATTTACTATGATTATACACCGCGCTTTCATTCTATCCATCTCTCTTATTGTCCCATAATTTATTTACATACTCTGTTCCATTTACTATTGTACCCTTCATCTTTATATCCTGTCGTCGGAACAACCATTCCCTATCTACTCGGTCATAGGAAACCTCTCATTTCGAAGGGGGGAGAGAACTTCCATTATATGAGGCATGTGTTGTCATTATTTCATTGACTGATAAGATATTCCATGATCAGGTTGCATGCATAAATTTAACAACACAATTAATTTCAACTACACTTAGCTGTTACGACAACTTGTTGTTCTATCGCTCTAAATGTTGCTGTGTTTTTCAGTATTGCTGTGTTTTTAGTATTGCTGCGCTTTTTCAGTATTGCTGCATTTTTTCCATTACACTCATATTTTGAAATAGTAGGAAGAATTCAAGCATTATGGGTGGTAAGGAAGTGCACCACGAACATTTAGTGTTATAGGTCTCCGACAGAGCCAGGGAAATTCTGATCTGTGCAGGGTGGATATCCTATCTCACAAGATTTCAACCCTCGAATGAGGAAATTTCCATTGAATTTCTACAGCATCTGCAGAATGGGAAATCCATGGTGAAAGGTATAATAATTACAGTCACAGATGCTATAATAGCTGAAGTATCTGGGCTACCGACAGAAGGAACTATATGGTCACAAAAACATGTATTGCTGCAAGACGCGGTGGAAACTTTCAAAGACGAAGGTGAGCAAGTAGTCAGGAAAGGAAAAGGCATCCAACCATCTTCTCTGGTAGAACCATGGAGATAATTAGCAAGCATTATCCAAATATACATTACCTGTGATGGATGCCAAGATGTGGTAAGACCACGACAACTTAAACTATTAGTTATCTTGAAACAAAAACTCACTGTTAATCTTCCATCTCTTTTGAATTCTTTACTGCATGATACTACTGTTAGAATAAGAAGGGCCAGACACCCTGAAGTTGTAATAAGTCACCATGGATTGATTAGATTAATCATCAGTCATAGCCTGGTTCAATACAACTTAACTTGGGATGGTCTCATGACGGCCCTAGAGAGCATGCAAAACCTTGTAATCCAACATCCCGAAATTGCGGAGACAAGCCAGCAGAACCTTGTTTCGAAAAGAAAAAAGAATGCCCGTTCAAAGGTTGAACCCCATAAACACAGGAAGTCTGTAAGAATTGAAATAGCCCAGAGCATGTCTGCAAATATTCGGGATGAAAGCAACCAACCTGCGGAGGCAGCCAGTCCAGTTAGGATAAGAGACTCCGAATCCAAAAAAGAGGCACCAAGTTCAGAAGAAGAACCCGAAGAAGAGCCCGAAGAAGAGGTCAAATCAGAATTAGAACCTAAAGAAGAGGCACCTGGTTCAGAAGAAGAGCCCAAAGAAGAGGCCAATTTAGAACAAGAACAGAACTATAATAATGAACTGGAAAGTGAAGAAGGATTGGATGATCATTTGGAAGTTTTTGAGAGAAGGATAGCCGAGGTCCTGGCAAATATTAATGTATATATGAAACCTAGAGGACCACTTAGTCCCAACAGAATGGAAACACAAGTCCTAGAGAATTCCGGGCATATAGAAACACAAGAGGCCGCGGACACAGAAACTGTTTAGGAATCCAACAACCAGTCTGGTGACACAATTCTATTGGAACACAGTCATGAGGACCAGCAACAGTCTGCAGACACATAAGTTAGTCACAAGTCGGAAAATCAGTCAGGCGATACGGTTCTTTTGGAACACAACCCTGATGACCAACAAGCAGCTCTAGAAACCATTGATAAACCTGTTAGTGGAACATACGCTCCTCGAAAGAACCAAGTAGCCGGAGAAAAAATTAAGAAGTTGCGACAAAAATACCGGAAGCTCCAAAATATAGTTAGAAGGCTACGACAAGAAGTTAAAAAATGTAAAACTCAGAACACCACTCCTGAGCTAACTTTTTTAGCTACACAAACAAGAATATGCGAGAATAAATTAGTAGAAATTCAAACCGAACTTGTTCCCACTCGAACAATAGCCACCCAGGTTAATTTTCATAAAAAATTGGTAAATGCGACTGTTCAAATGCAGGGTTGGTCCTCCCATAATAAGAAAATAAAAATTGAAGAGGTATTCTCTCACAACATCGACACTCAGACAAAAGGGAAATCCAAGGACTTCTTGTCAAGGAATGACCCTATTATTTTAAAACTTCAAGAAGAACTAACACAAGTCCATCTTGCTTTAAAACAAAATCAACAACAAATAGTCTCCCTAAAATAATACCAGAAGTTACAAAAACAATTGAGGGAATTAGACCTAGCAGAGAATGAGGCTTTTGATAAGGCTAGATAGGAAGAAGAAAAACTGAAGAGGATGAAAACTAAGTTGAACAGCGTCAGGAATCAGTTGGACACCATTTGTTAATTAGATTTGAATATCTTGACCTGTCGATCTCCTGCTACGAACTATGCCTTGTTCTTATTAGAACAATATTTATTGTTAAAAATCAAAGCTGTTAGAGCCAGCAAGCCAATTGAGCTGAAGACAATGGATGGTTTTATAAATTTCTATAAGACACATGGAGTAAAGGTCCAACGGCTTCTTTGTGAATTTTATTTGCATAATTTTATATTAGATAAAGAAGTGGATGTGAATCCTAGCCCTTTTATTGGAGATATTCAATTTCAGGCTTTTATCTCTTTCACAGTCAACCAACTCAAGTGGTTGAAGGCTTATAATTCATTCCAAAGACAGGAACACAACTTAGATGTTTTGGTAAGAAGTGAACCTACTCACCCTCTGCAATTGTTTACTAACCATAAAAGACTGATGACATACGAAGGTGTGCTTAGAATTTTAGGGCCCATACATAAGGAAATTGTGATGGAAGGAACAACATATTTCCTCTCTATTTAGGAAAGATCCCTGGTTGCATCCAAAATGAGATTGATGGTTTCAAGCAACAGTGTTAAGGAAAGAGAACCATTTAATTATGGAAATTTCAAAGCTGTTGCGAGACGGTTAGTCCCATAGAGCAATCTTCTCTTAAGAGAAGGACCCTATTGGGTGGGATGTCGCTTTAGAAGCCCCATTATTTGGTATCCTCCTGAAGGGTATCATCCTGACTATGAGTTACCTGAAGGACAAGAAGCGACAGCCTTTACAAACCTAGCACGACATCATGGTCTCAGGCCTATTATGGCAGATATTCTCCAACCTACTCTTTAACTTCTTTACATAAGAATTATTTATTTTTCATGAAGACATGAAAAAAGGTAAGCATGGGAGTATGTTGCGCCTTGAAATAGGTATGTATTTACTCTTGATTACTGTCCTTTTTCCTCTTCCTTATCCATCTTGTGCCATGATATAATAACATAATGAAAGGATTTTGATGAAGAATGAATGAAAAATGATCTTGATATGATTTAACCATCCCAAACTAATTCTTGTTGTTTTTTATGCTAAAAATAATAGAAGAAACAGCCGGACTTAATCACGGGAAAGAAGACACGTTAAAAGAAGTATAATCAAAGATAAATTAGTAAGGATTAGCGCAAGAATGAACAAACTGTCCGAAGATAGAATTTTTTCATGGATCCCTCCGGATCTCCTGATCCTGAGTGATCACACTTATCTTTCCTTTTAGCTATAAAGGGACAGGGAGAGCTAGTTCTCAAGGATCATGAATGATGTATTTTTCATTTCTGCATAATTCGTAATTGTAATTCACAGAACGTAGTTCTGAACAACAAATATCAGATTGTGATGTTAATTGACTATGATGATTAATATATAATTCGCGTTGCTGTTCATTCAAGTATTCTGGAGTAGTTAAGCAGTATTCGTCGGTGGCTAAGGGCTCAGTCCCTGGTGAATCTCACTGTTGTTTCCTGTGTTATACTTTTCCATTTATTGCAAGTGTACTCCGCTTTTCTATTTTTTAGTTAAATTTCTTTTGATAATTCATATTTCTGGTATTTATTTCCATTGAATACACATTACCAATTTATTTCCATTGAATACACATTTCCAATTTATGTCCTTAAGAAATTAGTTGCTAATTAAAAGAATTGGTTTTGATTATTTAAAACATAGACAGTTATTTCCAATGCTTTTCTTTTATTCAACCGTTTAGATCCAGTTGAAAGAGCTCGGTTAATGCTTTAGTGCTCTCGATTGATTATCATTTGAATTAGTTGAATTAAGAATGAATTACAGTTTTGGGTTATAATGCATAGATGAATCACTTCCTTTTAAGCTTCAAGATTTATTATTGTATCTATATTAAACGATTGGCTTTAGCATTACTCTTTGTATGAATAGCTTGCACATATTGTGTACACACTTGAGATAAAAGTCCACTTACCCTGGTTGATAATTAATGTGAGGCAATTAGGAGTTTTTAAAGACACCTGTTAGCACCCAACAGTTGGCTCAATTTTAAAGTCTCCATAAAATTTATTTAACCATATGCCTCGGTTGATAATTAATGTGAGGCAATTTGGAGTTTTTAAAGACACCAGCTTAGCACCCAACAATGTGGTCATAGAGATCAGAGGAGAAGAGCAATAACAAGAAAGTGGAAGCAACAGCGTGCTTCAACAACAATCAAAGGTTTGAAAAATAAAAGGTGAGATATTATTATTATAATAAATTTGGTCACTATTCATGTGATTGCACGAAGAGGATAGTTGATCAAGGAAAGAAGAGAGCTAATGTACCTACAAAAGCTAATGACTCCATGTTCCTTTATTTTCATTCCATGCATGAACCTTCTGATAATGTTTTTATATTAAAAAATGGTTGTAGTAACCACATGATAGGCAACAAGAATCTGGTTGAAAACTTGGATGAATGTATGTGTTGTAAGAGGTAAATTTGGCATTGGGGCATTGAAAAGACTATGGATGTTGATGGAAAATAAGTGGTCAAATATTCACTCAATCAGAGGAGACAAAAGACACTTCAGAGCTGGCTATTATGTTCTTGGTCCCAAACATAACTGATAAGTGTTGGCCGGGCTTAATGTAGAAAGGATAAAAGGTTATTTTTCAAGGACACAAGTGTGTTATATATGCGTTTCCAAGCAAGCAGCTGATATCTAAGGTGGAAATGAGGAGGAACAAAATCTTCATCTTGTTGTGGATGATTTTGTCACCCTCCTAGAGACAGTCTAGAGTTGCCATAGACCAGTGCCTAGGACATCTTGATATAGCAAGGAGTCCTTTATAGTTTGGGTTGTCAGTCCAAGGGACTCACTTACTATCTCTTGTTTTAAACAAGGAAATTGAAATAGATTGAATTGGTCCCAATTCTCTTTCAGTGGCTGATACACAGATAGGAATAAAGTAAAGACATAAGGTAAAACTTCAGCATGATAGTATCAGACAGCTAAGAGACCGCTTTACTGTAAAGAGGGCCGATTCAAGTAATATATTACAGAAATCAGATATCAAGGAGTGCGGGCAGGAAGGAAACATGAGAAGATATTATTGACAAAAGGGCGCATCAATTTACGAATCCCTAAGCCATTAATATAGTAGAAGTTATGAAAGGAGTGAACATGGAACAACATATCACTTCTAGGCCTATTTAAAGCGCTTGACCAATTCCAGAAAGGGCACCATTTAAGATGAATCCTTACTGCAAATTAGTGAGCCACTCGCATTCTAGAACATGATACAAGAAGAAAGTTTGCATGAAAAAGGATGATATATTAACACAAGAGAGAAATTACATACTGCAATATACCAAAGACCAGAATCCTCAATACAATCATAACCCCTCCTCACTGAGACCCAACGGGATCTGAAACCTCATACAGAAATGCCACAAGATGTATCTAATAGTCTTCTCGCTGCACAGCTTGTTTACAGAGATCTGGAACCCTAACAATGTCTTCTTTTTTGATATTTATAGAGGCCAGAGAAGCTTCTCGAGGGAGGGGGAGGAAGATGTGCAATTAATGACTTAGATGAAAATGGCGGAAAATATTTGCGCCTTTTTATGAATGACTGACCATAAATGAATATACCTAACATTCTGTCTAAAGAAATAAATGCTGGAGATAAAAATCTCCTTATGTACAGGGCAGAAACAATAAAATATACACATCGGGACGCTTCTGGCTGAAGGCAAATCTGCTACCATGAGAGCTCTGAGAAAATCCTCCTTTCAGTACTGTACGCTTAGCTTTGATTTCGAACTGGAGCCCCGAGCTTTAAATGTGAGATAAACTTTTCTGGAGGGTTCGGAGAATTTGTATGTGTCTGTTCTTTAATCATGGTCACTTCTTGGACCTACCCTCCGCTTCTTCATTAAACTTCCTCCACAGAAGACGTCCTTTATGGACCCTCGACATTTGTAACAGCGGCAGTTTAAAATATCTTCCTGCAATTCCGTAATCCTGCAAAACCCTCAAAATTATTAGAAAAATGGACACATGCGAAGGCGTGAATGATGGAGGTGGAAGTGGGGAAGATGAGAAGAACGCGAACGGAAGAAGAAGACACTCAGGGTAGTGGAATGAAGACGACGGAGATTTCCGTGAATGGGCGAAACGTAACACAGTATGGTCGTGGAAGAAAAATGGCGATAGGTTATGAGTTAAATATTTATAAACACGCGCATATCTATATATATAGGCGCGAGGACATGTTATGGATGTACGGGGGAGAGACACATAGATATACGGGAGACTAGCGGGGGAGACGACGTGGCGGGTAATCTGATGGGCGGAGGCATGAAACAGTGACACGGTGGCGGACTGTGGGACGTGGCGGGACATGGCAATGAACGATCAGCTCTAGGACACATCTGCCGTCGGATAGAGGTAGGCAGATCGGACGGAGCGGGTGGATCCCGCTGCCCGGACATCGACCGAAGATTAACGCGCGGGGAGAGAGCGGTTTCCCGCTCGTACCAAGGACACGTGGCATTGCTCGTGTGGGATCGCTGGTCCCGCGGTAAATACCGCCAGCCGACAAGAGCGGTGCGGGGGAGAACCGCCGGTTTTGCTATGCGCCGGGGCCAGAGGTAGGGCCCTCACTCCTGACGAGCTCTGCACCGTTGATTGAACATTGATCGGACGGCTGTGACGGCGCCCGGGATTTAAATGATAAGCCCCCGTTTCTCCCAGCCCGTGGTCCTGTAGCTCGGGTCACATGAAAATCAAGGCGGGGGGGGCTAAGGTTTAAGGGGCTTCGACCCGATATATGAAATATACGTTTTAAAACGTGGTAAAGCAGATTTTCGGGCGGAGATGATAGAAATAAAGGGGCCCAGGGGTTTTTGCTCTCAAAAACACTAGAAATGGATTTTAGAGAAAGTGGTGGCCGAATTTTAAATGGGGAAGGGGATATGTACAACACTGGCTCCATCTGGGGACGGCATGCTCGTCCTCGGGCATGCCGAGAACACGCAGACCATTCAAAATTTTCCTTCCGCTGTTCAACTTCTGCTGCGCTTTCTCTTCAGGTAATTATCAGCATCCCCCTTTTTCCCTTATAGAAATTAGAAACCAAAAACAGCTTATGTACAATATATACAGTGGGGCGTTTCCAACCTGGGTCAGAATTGAAAATACGGCTTGAGGAATTGGCCATTCACGGGGGCATTAAACAAATCACCCTGTAGGTTTTCCAACATAAAAGTATTATTTCCCCCTTGGCTCACGATTCTGAAAGGACCGAACCATAATGGATCAAATTTAGCGTGCTTGCCCTTTTCTGCTCTGCGAACATCCCATCTAAGAACCAGGTCTCCAACTTGAAAATTCCTATCCTTTGCGTGCTGATCAAAGACCTTCTTCATTTTTTCTTGGTATTCTATTAGTCTCTGGTCTACCTGGTTCCTCGTCTCATCCAATTCTACCAACTGATGAATTCTTCTAATCATCTCATCCGGTTCTTCTTGGTTTTCCTGTATAAAACGTGCCACCGGCAATGCCAGTTGCACAGGAAATACTGCAGCCCGCCCATACACCAGCTCATATGGAGACTTGCCTGTTGCTCTTTTGCTGGTTATCCTGTTTTCCCACAGAGCAAACTTCAACTGAGAGTCCCAGTTCTTCTGATTTTCAGCTATTGTTTTCTTGAGGGCCCTTACCAGGGTTTTATTGGATGATTCTGCTAGATCGTTCCCCTGGGGATAATACGCTGTGGAATGAGTTAATACAATATTATATCTTTGGCAGAAATTTACAAATCTGGCAGACTTAAAAGCTTGAGCATTATCAGTTACAATTCTTGCAGGACAGCCAAACCTAGATATGATATTGTCTTCTAAAAAATTCATGATTACAGCATCTGTAGCCCTTCTTGTAGGTATGGCTTCTACCCATTTCGTAAAATAGTCTGTAGCTGTGAGTATCCATTTATGTTGGCCGCTTGATGGGGGGTGTATTTCTCCTATGAAGTCTAATCCCCATTTCTGGAAGGGTTCATTTACATGAACAGGAATTAAGGGCAATGATGCTAACTTCTGTCTTTCTGCAAATCTTTGACATTTGTCACATGCTCTGACCCAGGCAAGGGTATCTGAATATAATTTTGGCCAGTAAAAACCGGCCTTCAAGATTTTATTGGTAGTATCCCTCCAGCTGTAGTGTCCTCCGCATATTCCTTCATGGAATTCTGTCATTATATTCTGCACTTCATTTTCTGTGAGACATAACAGCAATATACCCAAAGGGTCTCTCCAATAGAGCTGTCCATTGGCAATGACATACTTCTGGGATCTCACCCTTACAGCTCTGTAGTTCGCCTTGTCACATCCTGGAGGACAACTAAGTGTCAACAGGTATTCAACTATTTGCTTATACCATGGACTAGTCAGGTACTTAACATGTACCTTTTGTGTGGCCATTTCTAGTCCATGTTGCTCCTCTTCTTTTTCTGATTCTTCATTTTCCATTATGGATAAATTAATGCCTAGAGCCTGATGATTAGATTCAGATAACATCTTGGCAAATCCCTGTCCTTTGATCAATTTAGTAGGCTTTATATCTAGATCATATTCCTGGATTTTTGCAATCCATCTTCCTCTTCTGCCTTCACTGTCCCCCTGAATTAAAATGTCTTTTACAGCTGCTGTGGGAACATAAGCAGTAATATGGGATTGCAAAATATAAACTCTAAAAGCTTTAAAGGACTTTACCAGGGCATATGCCTGCTTCTCCAGTATATTGTATTTTAGTTCAGCATCATACAATACCTGACTGAAGAAAGCTATGGGCTGTTCATATCCTTCTTCATTCTTCTGCAATAACACTCCAGCAATTGTATGAGGTGAAGCAAATGAAAATACTATAAATGGCTTGCTATAATCCGGTCCTGCTAGCACGGGAGCTTCGGCAAATGCTTGTTTAATTCTTGTAAATGCATCCCTAGACTCCTGGGACCACTTAACTTCACTGTCCTTTTTCAACATATTGGTAATGTGCCTAACTATTTCTGCATAGTTAGGAATGAATCTCCTTAAAAAGTTTATTCGACCCAAGAACACCTGTACTTCTTTCTTATTTCTTGGCAGGGAAATGCTATTTATTACTTCAACTCTCTTAGGATCAATTTTTACACCATCCTTAGTCACAATATGCCCTAAGAGTTTCCCTTCGTCTAAAGCAAACAGAGATTTTTAAGGATTAAGAGAAAGGCCGTACCTTCTGCATTTTTCAAAAGTTCTTCTTAAATGCACAATATGCTCATCATCATTCTTTGAGAACACCGTGATATCATCGAGATATACTACTAGGAACTTGTCATGTTCTCCCACAAAGGCTATATCCATTGCCCTTTGAAAAGTAGCACCTGCATTAATCAGTCCAAATGGCATCCTTGCATACATAAAGGTTCCCCATGGCGTGGTGAACGCAGTCTTCTTCTGATCTTCTGGGAAAACAGCTACCTGATTGTAGCCTGAAAATCCATCCATCATTGACATTCTGGATGCCCCCACCACTTTCTGCAAGATGTGGTCCATTTTAGGTAGTGGGTAATTATCTTTGAGAGATGCTCTGTTCAAATTTCTGAAGTCTACACATAGCCTGATTTCTCCATTCTTTTTTCTGACAGGAACAAGATTTGCTATCCATTCTGAGTACCTCAGGGGTACAATTATTTTGGCCTTCAACAATTTTTTAATTTCTTTCTCAATTGAGGGAAGAAGCAGAGGGTTAATCTGTCTGAGCTTCTGTTTGTATGGATTTGCGTCTTCCCTAAGTGGAATCTTGTGTTGTATAACATTTACATCAAAAGTTTTTAGGTCCTCGTAGGACCAAGCAAAAACATATTTATAAGACTGAAATAACTTCAAATACTTTTCTTTATATTCTTCTGAGATTCTTTTAGATAATTTAACAATCTTAGGATCAGTAGCAGTACCCAGATTTAAATCTCTCATTTGATCTTCTTCTACTACTTTATTTGGCTGCATGGGAACGTCATTCTTATTGAATAGTCTTTCTAGAGGTACTAGTCCTCTAGGGATGACATTTCCTTTTAACTGCAATACTCTGTTTCCTACTATATTCTCTTCCCATTTGCCTTCAGAAATATTTTCAGCTTCTTCCTCCACATCATCATCAATTTCCATGCCTGTGAATTCTCCCACTGTCTCCATGAATCTCTTCATTTGTTCGTCATCTTCAAAGACCTGCCAGTGCTTTATGTTGTCTGGGATAGATGGTCTGTAACGTACCTCTACTTCATATCTTAACAATGGGTTCTGAGGAGGTCGGAACGTACTAGCAGCCACAGCAAGAGAGTCTGCTATCCTGTTATGCTCCCGGGGCGTGAATCGTATATTAAATGCTACGAAGAAATTTTCTATCATGTCCCATACTTCGTTTCTATATGCTCTGAGCCGAGGATGCTTAGTTTGGCATTCATTCTTAATCTGTCTCACTACTAGCTCAGAGTCTCCAAACACTTTTAGACATTGGATGTCCATGTTTCTAGCTGTCTGTAGACCCAATAACAAAGCTTTGTACTCAGCCACATTGTTTGTAGCTTCATACTCTAATTTGAAAGACAGCGGCACCCATTTTCCTGTGGGGGAGATTAACAATACCCCGGCCCCATTACCTTCTCTGGAATTTTCTCCATCGAAATGCAAAGTCCATACTTCTGATTTCTGGCCTTTCTTGGATTGCTCGGCTTGGAATTGACCAGAGGGGGACTCATGTGCATAGTCTTGACTCTCTTCTAACACAAAACATGAGAAGTCACCCTCTTTATTATAAACTGGAGAGTTGTCTGAACAATCAGCAGTGGTCACCATTTTAACAAATCTGGTCTCCCTGTCTGACCTCTCTCCACGACCACCAAGGCGGGACAGTGGCATAGTAGTCCCAGTTTAATCGACCCCCAATCTTAGTACCCTAGGACCTTGACAACGTGCACGAAAGCGTGGGATATCCAAACCACAATATCATGGCACACTTTTCTTTGGGATTTGAGCTAGATTGACCACTAAATCTTTAATCATTCCCAAGCATTTAACCCTTTTAGAATCAATGTGATATAGATCTTTATATGGTCTTGTAATTTGCAGCCCTAGTTGCTCCATGACAGACAGAGGCATAAGATTATGGGAGGCTATAGAATCTAGCATACAATTGTGAAGCAGCAGGTCATGAATGACTAGGGACACATAAAAGGGAGGAGTTGAAGGGTCCATCTCCTTGTAAAGTAGGGCAAGGACTACCATGAGTCTCCTAACATGAAGATTTAAAATTTATCGGGTGCAATTATAATGATTCGAGAGGGGCATGAAGAAGGTGACTGGCAAATGAGTATCTGTTTGTTTTAACAATTCAGTCAGAGGAATAGGAATCTTAATCTTTTCAAGCTCTCTTTGCAAATTAAAAGCAGATGTGGACTTTTCTATCATTACCTCTTTTGAATCCTTATTCTCAACTGGGGGTTTGACTTCTTTTGACACTGGCTCAGTGTTAGGAGGACCGGCTGTTTTGGAAGAAGAAGGAAATTGATCATTTGACTGCGAGGGAGTATTTAGAAAATTCTTACCTTTTTCCACATTCTTCTTTGTTGCTGACTCCTTCTGAGCTGATGTTTCTTTCTGAGGTATTTCTTCCTCCTGCTCCTGAGTTCTGGTCCTCTTCCTTGAGGATGCGAGGATCATGTCACGACGAATTAGGCTTCCTTAAAGTCGACAAGGCGCGCAGTAATGATCAATCTCTGCCTCTTCATCTTCTTCTTGCAGGGGGCACTCCATATCATCATTGTGTGAAAAAGCCAGATTTGAATCTTCTAATCCATAAGCTGCATTTCCAGTGGAGTCATCTATTGGTCCTTCCAGGTACAAGGGATGAGGTACCTGATCTTGTTGTTCCTTCGTTTCTCTTGGAAATATCTGCAAAGGAGGCCTTCTGTACTGGGGATTATATCCTCTGTTTGGAGTATTGTAGTAGTTCTTGGGAGCTGCATTTTTAGCTTCCAGTTCCATCTTGACCATCTTCTTTATCATCTTACTTATTTCATCCATTTTATCTGAATCCTTTTCTTGATTAGAGGTAGAAACCTCTTCTTTGCCTCTCCTTCTGGTTTCCTGCTCAGCTTTTCCTTTTAACTTCCCTGTGGAGGGAAAGTTTGCTTCTAGTTCCAAAGCATATGATTGTGCATCATCTAAATTAGCAGGCTTTCTTTCCCTTAAGGAAAATCCAAAGTCAGAATCAAAGGCTTCTATGAAAATTATCTTGGCAGCAGCTTCATTGGGCTTCATTTCTGGAGGGAGGCTTAGATATAGCTTGTTGAATCTTTTGATAAATTCTGATACCCCTTCATTCTGTTTCTTCTTGATAGTATTAAATTCAGTAAGGCACATTCCATAATCTTTCTTGTCTCCCCATTTCCTGAGAAAAACGTTTTACATTTGATCCCAGGTTGTCACATAACGATTTCCCAATGTTTTAAACCATTTTCTAGCTTCACCTTCCAAAGACTGCACAAATAATCTCAAAACCACATCCAAATGTTCAACATTCAAGTTCTCCGCGAAAGAGCAGAAGGTCTCGAGATGTCTCTGAGCATCAATATCATTTTCACCATTAAACCTTGGCAGAATCTTCAGATAATCTTGTGGCATATCATTCAACACTTGGGGTAAGGCCAGAGGAGCATATTTGTTCAACAGGAAAGCAGGAACATTGGCCATTGGAGGAGGTGAGGTTGCACAACAATCTGAAGAGAAACAAAAGAAGGGAGAGGGGAGAGAGACGGAGTGTGAATGACAATGGGAATATATTGGACCGAGTTACGAGGTGTGGATGGGAATAGTTCTCGGTTGACGGGAGCTACTTCAGTGACCTCTTTAATTTCCTCAGCCTCGAAAACAGGATAAGGTTCTTCCCCAAATAAAGTATTTCCCCTACGTGGGGTTTCTAGATAAACTTCGGGATTTTCTGTTCTAACTTCTTGAGAAGAAGAAGGCGGATAATTTTCAACAGAACACTCAGGATTTTCAGCACGAGCTGACTTCCTCTCCTTCCAGACTTTTTTATGAATAATTTTCGCTGGGTCAGACACGTAGGGTGTTTTCAGTTGAGTTGTATCTGACCTCAAATGCGGCCTACGAGGAGCCAGGACTATCGATGAGATTTATCAAACAAGGGCCAGTGGAGTCGCCAAGGTGAGAAATCTGCAACTCTTCACCTCTCTGTGCTCACCTGAATAGAGAGTGAAATAAAATGTCGAAAACCCAGGGGAACTAATGTTCTTGAATTCGTTCCCGACAGCAGCGCAGAAGAATGTTGTGGTGATTTTGCTCACCCTCTAAGACGACCTAGAGTTGCCCTTAGACCGAGTGCCTAGGACATCTGGCCTTAAGGAGTCCTTTATAGTTTGGGTTGTGAGTCCAAGGGACTCACTTACTATCTCTTGTTTTAAACAAGTAAATTGAAATAGGATGAATTGGTCCCAATTCTCTTTCAGTGACTGATGCACGGATAGGAATAAAGTAAAGACATCGGGTAAGTGAAACTTGACATGGTAGTATCGAATGACTGAGGGCGATTTCTTGTAAGAGGGCCGATTCAAATAATATATTACAAACATCGAGACCATCGAGATATCAAGAAGTGCAGGCAGTGAAGAAACATAAGAAGATATTACTGACAAAAGGGCGCATCAATTTACGAATCCTTAAGCCATTAATATAGCAGAAGTTATGAAAAGAGTGAACATGGAACAACATATCACTTCTAGGCCTATTTAAAGCGCTTGACTAATTCCAGAAAGGGCACCATTTAAGATGAATCCTTAGTGCAAACTAGTGAGCCACTCGCATTCTAGAACATGATACAAGAAGAAAGTTTGCATGAAAAAGGATGATATATTAACACATGAAAGAAATTACATACTGTAATATACCAAAGACCAGAATCCTCAATACAGTCATAACCCCTCCTCACTGAGACCCTATGGGCTCTGAAACTTCATACAGAAATGTCACAAGATGAATACAGTAGTCTTCTCGCTGCTCAGCTTGCTTAGAGAAATCTGGAACCTCTACAATGTCTTGTTTTTCAGTATTTATAGAGAAGAGAGAAACTTCTAGAGGAGGGCGAAGATGATGTACAATTAATGACTTAGATCAAATGGCGGAAAACATTTGCGCCTTTTTTATGAATGACTGACCATAAATGAATATACCTAACAATCTGTCTAAAGAAATAAATGCTGGGAGATAAAAATCTCCTTATGTACAGGGCAGAGATAATAAAATATATACAGTGAGATGCCTTCAGCCAAGAAAAATCTGCTGCCGTAAGGACCTAGAAATGTCCTGCAATTCTGTACTGTACTATTCGGCCCTTAGCTCTGCATTTGAATTCCGGGGCTTTAAATGTGAGATAAACTTGCGGAGGTTAATTTTATATCTGTATTTTCTTTAATCATGGTCATTTCTTGGACCTACCCTCCGCTTCTTCACTAAACTTCATCCACAGGAAACGTCCTTTATGGGCCCTCGACATTTGTAACAGCAGCAGTTTAAAATATCTTCCTGCAATTCCGTAACCTGCAAAACCCTCAAAATTATTAGAAAAATGGACACATACGAAGGCGTGAATGATGGAGGTGGAAGTGGGGAAGATGGGGAAAACGCACCCAGACAAAGAAGACACTCGGGGGGTAGTGTGGGAGAAGACGACGGAGATTTCCGTGGATAGAGGCGAAACGTAACACGGTGTAGTTCGTGGAAGAAAAATGGCGATAGTTTATAGGTCCAAATATTTATAAACACGCGCATATCTATATATATTGGCGCGAGGACATGTTATGGATGTACGGGGGAGAGACACATAGATATACGGGAGACTAGCGGGGGGGAGACAACGTGGCGGGTAATCTGATGGGTGGAGGCATGAAATAGTGACACGGTGGCAGACTGTGGGACGTGGCGGGACATAGCGATGAACGATCAGCTCTAGGACATATCTGCCGTCGGATGGAGGTAGGCAGATCGGACGGAGCGGGTGGATCCCGCTGCCCGGACATCGACCGAAGAATAACGCGCGGGGAGAGAGCGGTTTCCCGCTCGTACCAAGGACGCGTGGCATTGCTCGTGTGGGATCGCTGGTCCCGCGGTAAATACCGCCAGCCGACAAGAGTGGTGCGGGGGAGAACCGCCGGTTTTGCTGTGCGCCGGGGCCAGAGGTAGGGCCCTCACTCCTGACGAGCTCTGCACCGTTGATTGAACATTGATCGGACGGCTGTGACGGCGCCCGGGATTTAAATGATAAGCCCCCGTTTCTCCCAGCCCGTGGTCCTGTAGCTCGGGTCACATGAAAATCAAGGCGGGGGGGGCTAAGGTTTAAGGGGCTTCGACCCGATATATGAAATATACGTTTTAAAACGTGGTAAAGCAGATTTTCGGGCGGAGATGATAGAAATAAAGGGGCCCAGGGGTTTTTTCTCTCAAAAACACTAGAAATGGATTTTAGAGAAAGTGGTGGCCGAATTTTAAATGGGGAAGGGGATATGTACAACATGTGATTTACAAAAGAATACTATAAAGGTGTTAAGGTCTTACCGTAGATCCAATGCTTGTTTGTTGTCCCTCGATCACTTGGAGGAGTTATCTTTAAAGACCTGCAGTCACAAAAAAGAAAATATTAAATAGAACCTATATAGTAAATATTATAAATCATGCCTATCATGGTGATCAAGGAATCCATGAAATAAACAGTTAATTAACAGCTTATTAAGAAAAATGAATTCATTTGTATTAACTTTGAATGAAAGAAAACCTTACAAACTTAGCCTTGATGTTGAACAGGCCTTCCAGGGGTCCGAAGCATGAAACTCCTCTACTCTGACAAGCCTTGCACTCTTCCAACCGAGACAGATAGAGGTATGTGATCTCTCCTCACAAAAATCTCAGTTAAATGAGTTTGAACCCCAACAGCACTTAACCTCAAACAATTCTAAAGCTTGAAATCCGTTTGAGGCTACCCAATGCACTACAAGAAAAAAGGACATTGGTGAGGGGCGAAAAATGTCACCATAAGCTCATTGGTGACGGTCAAAAGAACCTTCGTCACCAAAAACTAAACGTTACCAAAGGTGGTGTCGCCGAAAGTATAGGTGTTGTGGTGACATTCAAGGTTTGTCACCAATAATGATTTATAATGACGGATAGTGACCGTCACCATTGCATATGAGCAATGGTGATGGACAATAGCCTCCGTCACCAAAAATTTGAACGTCACCAAAGGTGGCGTCGCCAAAAGTATGTGTTGTGGTGACATTCAAGGTCCGTCATGAATATTGATTATAATGACGGATAGTGACCGTCACCATTTCAAATGAACAACAACGATTTATTGTGATGGACCTTCCATGGCTGTCACTATTGGTGCATATATATGGTGACCTTCATTGACCGTCACCATTTCATATTTGGTGAGGGTCAAAAAATGTCATGATAAGTTCATTGGTGACTTCAAGGTCTGTCATGAATAATGACTATAATGAAAAACAGTGACCCTCACCATTTCATATCAACAACGATTTATGGTGACGGACCTTTGATGGTCGTCACTATTGATGCGTATATATGGTGGCATTCATTGACCCTCACCATCTCATATTTTGGTGAGGGTCGAAAAATGTCACCATAAGCTCATTAGTGATGGTCAAAAAAGCTTCGTCACCAAAAATTGATCGCCACCATTCCATATGAATATCAGGGCATGATGGAATCGAACCACCAACCTCCTGCTTGTAAAGCAAGTGCTCTTCCATTGAGCTAGCACCCTTTAAATAATTAGAATCCAGTGAAGAGATATACAAATCAGGACTGAAAAAGTGTGCAAATACTGTGATATGAATTGCCAAGTTAATCATCTGAAGTCTGAAGTGGTGTATATCTGCAAGGAAGGTAAATCGTGAATTGCCAAGTTAATCATCTTAAGTCTGAAGTGGTGTATATCTGCATAGAGAGAAAGTAAAAGAAAGAAGATTTACCTTCCTATTATTAGTATTCAAAAGAAAGTAATATATATATTTCAAGTGAATATGAAGTAAGAAGCATTGTCTTGACTAAAACAAGGAAAATATAAGTAGAAACCAAGTTCTCTAAATGTTGGAGCAGATCAGTGTAAGACGATGAAAATATAAAGGATCAGCATTGAAAGCAGTGGTGAGGTCTTGGAAGCATTCATAGGTCAAGGGTTTAAGTCCTGGTCATGGTACTTGTCATTTGAAGATCTAAAAGAAGAATTTCTTGTGGGTTTTCCTCTCCAAGAGGAAGAGGTTTTGCCCTCACTCTAGGAGCTTAAGTTTGTGTCTTTTGTATTTTGGTAATTTACTTGATGAAAGACTAAATAAGCTAAGAAAGAGAAGACATAAGTAACTCAAGTAAACTCACAAGTAATTATCAAGAAGAGAATTTGAATTAATCTCCAGCCCTACAAATTCTCAGCACATATATCACCTTGTTGAAAGTTGAAACACCAAACCATCCATTACCAAAATACAAAAGACACAAAGTTAGGCTCCTAGAGTGAGGGCAAAACCTCTCCCATGAAAGACTAAATAAGCTAAGCAAGAGAAGACATAAGTAACTCAAGTAAACTCACAAGTAATTATCAAGAAGAGAATTTGAATTAATCTCTAGCCCTACAAATTCTCAAAACATAGATCACCTTGTTGAAAGTTGAAACACCAAACCATCCATTTTTGTTGTTTAAGGTTTTTTATGTGTAGCTATATTTTCCTTTTGAATGGGAGGGCATCACAAAAACATACTTTCCCTAGTATTATCTTGAGTATAGATAAGACCTTCTCCAAAAATAAAGGCTAATATACGTATACTAGTTTCCCTGAGTTCTAAATCTACACCTTGCATAACATTTAGTCATGTCACTCGGTTCTTTGCAAGATGGCACATAAGAGTAATGGGTAAGGAACCTTGCATAACATTTAGTCATGTCACTTGGTTCTTTGCAAGATGTCACATAAGAGTAATGGGTAAGGAAGATTTCATCGACTCACATAATAAGCTTGAAAATTGCCACAAATATCTTGGATTTCTTCCATAAATAATTCAATCTCTAGAGAAGTTGATTGTCAATGGCGCAGCTACCTAAGTAGAACCACAAAAGTTTATATTTCACTATTATTAATTCAATTGCAACTGTTCTTTCTCTTGATAAGCTTCCAGTGTCTAATCCTGCGCTAATCATAGAAGATTTAGATACAAGTCCTTCCAAGACACTGAACCCCCTAAACACCACACTGGAAGGAAGACACATCCCATGAAACCTATGGAATGCCTCCCTCTCCACCATCCTTTCTGATGACCAGTGTCCTACCTATATTTTGTGAGTGTTAGTTTTTCAAACACTACTAGAGACATATAGATGATCAATGTTCAGTTCTACTTCAAGGAAAGGTTCATTGGTGTTTTACATCTTTTGGAGATTATCAATCTCTAGTTCGTATTGCCTTCTTTCGGATATGGCAGTCCTTACAGAGATTGGTGTTATTCAATCTATGGAAGATTTATGTTTTTCACCATGAGGATAGCTCATTCTATGCTTATGTTCTGTGGAGGGATAAGGTATACCATCAGTGTTTGGCCAAAGGCACTACTGATCAAAGATTCCCAATGTTTAGATCCCATTGTTTATTTTTATATGCTCTTATATTTTGATAAGAGTTTATGATCTCCACTTTTTTCTCTACTGTTTTTGAATAATTTCTACAAATATAAGACATGTTTTCCAAAAAAATAAAAAGAATTACAAAGTCTATCCTTACCTAGTATTACCATCAATTTCATATAGCAGAATTAAAGAAAACTAAGATGGGGAAAAGGAGAAGACGTGAACACCAATGGCATACGATTCTAATTTTAGCATGGATAGGTCAGATTCATATCTAGATATGGAGATTCAGCAGCTAAGCTGCCGTTTTCTTCTGTATTTTTCAACAAATTAAACGTGATACAAAAATTTGTACGAGTTTTTATCCCAACACAATGTTAGGGAAGTGTAATGGAATAAGAAAGGTAATGTTTTGAACCTGTATACATTCATGAAAATAGGTGGAGATTGAAACCTGTAGACATTCTTACTGCATATTTTCCATTTTGGCATTGTCCATTATTCTAAACCCAACCTAGAATTCTGATAATAGTGACTAGTACAACTTGCTAGTATATACTACAGACCCATGTCAAATAATTGTGACAATACAAAACTTAAAAATATGCAAGTACATGTTTTAAGGTCATTGGGATCTGCATCCTATCTCTGCATGATGGACAGATTTTAATTAGTGTGCTCCAAGGAAGAGATAAAATCTCCTTGAGATCTACACCCTATTGCTAGATTGCATGCACCCTTCTTAACTAGACTTCAGACTATGTCAAAATTAGCAAACTACTTAAATGAATTTAAAACTAACACTTGCAAAGTGCATGCACCCTATTTTACATGGAAAACACATGCAAATTGATGAGAATAGATTGTTAAGAATAGAACAACAATCCAATCTATAAGATTGATCACTCCCTCATAATTAATGTGCCATACTGTTGAATTTGGAAAAAGGAAGTGTGCCCCTCACTATCCTATCGAAATTATGCAACTAAAGCACTCATACCTCATTCATACATGTGCCGAGGAGTGCCACATGTGCAACCAGATTGTAAAAGACTATCTAAGGTACAATATTTTAATACTACCTCTTATTGAGAAAATTGTTCTCCACCCATCCAAGTCTCCCCATGAATATCTTGAAATTCTCTTGGCCAAGGGCTTAGTCAAGATATTTGCAACCTGTCTGAATGTACTCTAGATCAATTTCTCCCTTCTAAAACATGTTCCCAACAAATGGTACCTGATTTTAATGTGCTTGGAGCAATCATGGAATATTGGATTATCATAGAGTTCGACACAATTTTAATTGTCACAATTGACCCAAGTGGGCTCCAACATCTCACATGTTAGTGCTGCAATCAACTTGTGAAGCCATATATGGCTTTACAACTAGTAGCATTGATTGCAATGTACTATGTCTCTTCTAAACTCAATCGCACTAAAAGCTGCTTCCTAGTCAACTAGAAAATTGTTTCTAAACCCAAATTGAAGAAGCACCAGAAAGTACTCTTCCTATCACTTGCATCTCCTACACAATAAAAATCAATAAATCCATGCTGCATCAACTCACCATCTCTTGCATATTTCAAACCATATTGTTTTGTACCCTTAAAATATCAAATAACATGTTTTGCAACTACCCTATGAATATGCCTCAGATCAACTGTGAACTAGATCAAGGTGTTCACTATGAAACATACATCAAGTTTGATGTTACATCAAGTATCTAATCAATTGTATATACATCAAAGGATCTACCATATCTGAGTTCAATTCAGCATGCAACCTAGAATTGGCATCATTGGGGTGACCATGGATTTACAAAAAATCATTTGGAATCTTTTCAAGGTCTCAAGCATGTACTTTTCATGCCAAAGGAAAACCTCACTTGTACTTGGCCACACCTCTGGACCCTACTGGGTATGTGTTATATTCAGACACTGGAAGCTCTACGAAATGAACAAGATCGATATTGTCAGCTTCCTCTACTCTTTCAATTGTTGCTTTTGCTTGCCTTCCCAAAAAATTCAAAATTAGAAAATTTATTATGAACACTTGTAAGGAAACCAAATCTGAGTTTTTCGTAAAGGAAGCAGTGATATTTTCTGATTTAGCTTCACCCTTTACCAAGAATAATGACAAAATGTTTGTTCCAAGATCAAGTGAAAATTATTACAAGGCTATCCACCATTTTCTTTTAGCCATAGATCCCCTTGTTGAAACACCAAACCATCCATTTTTGTTGTTTAGGGTTTTTCATGTGTAGCTATATTTTCCTTTTGAATGGGAAGGCATTGCAAAAACATACTTTCCCTAGTATTATCTTGAGTATAGATAAGACCACCTCCAACAATAAAGGTTAATAGATGTATACTAGTTTCCCTGAGTCCTAAATCTACACATTGCATAACATGTAGTCATGTCACTCGGTTCTTTGCAAGATGGCATATAAGAGTAATGGCATGCTCTGTTTCTTGTAATGCAACAAGAGAAGTCTAGGGTCTTTATGTTATGTTATTTTCCTACCAAGTGCATCGGTTGGAAGGTCAGCGGTATACAATGCACACAAGATATAATCTTTTTCGGAAAATAAAAATAAAAATGGCAATGCATTGTCTAGAACTGAAACAATAGTAGCATTTTCCCCAATATAATTCACCCTCGTTGTTACAACTGCTAGCCCTAAACCCCATAACCCATCACACTGTCTATCTTTATGCCACACAGAGAATGGACCCTCTCTATCTCTAAGGCCTGATGAAAGTTCATCCCGTAGGAAGTGACTAAATGTTGACAAGCTTGAAAAAATCTTAGCAAACTGCAATATCTCAGCACCTCCTCTAACACATGCTAAAGATAAACATAAATTCAGGATTACAAGAGCTGAATCTCTCCAACTATCATGTCGAAGTTGACTAATTACACACTTTGAGGGAAAATGCTTTTCAAAAACAGGAATCCATGTATTAGATGCATGGAAACCTTTTAAGAGCATATCAATTACAGCTAGAGATATGTTTGCAACATTATTTTTTTCAACACAACTGCAAAGAACAGGCAAAAATCCCAAACTCATAAGAGAAACATTAGAAAGGACATATCCCACATTCTTCCTATCTTTGATTCTCCATTTTCCTAGTACTTTTTATGTTGATAATGAATAATATCTAATGATGTCATAAGCACTTCCAGGAGTCATTAAGCATTGTTTCAAATCCATCTGGAATAAATGGCTTGATATACATCAATGATATTAGGTTTGTGATCACTATTCTGATCTCCTTTTCATAAAGTGTCCAAGTTTGTATCTTATTTGTTATTGATACTATACAGCTGGACATCCATCTCACAAAAAATATCAAAAGTTGGGCCTATTTAAAGAGAAAATTTAGCATGTAATTTGTTGGGTCACCAAGGGGGCCTAACACCTGTATTGATAATAGATAACTGAAAATATCTTCAACACACAACCCTATTGATTCTTCTGACAAGGCTGCATTTAGGTTTATTGATCCCAACTGCGCCCCCTATCCAACAAGACACAATATGAGGTCCTATAAACAGAAGGATAAGCACCAAAACGGACTGAACCGAAAATGTTATACCATAAACAAGGAAAGTAGGTAGAGTCTAGATGCATAACAAGCACATAAATTATTTTGGATAAGTATGATAGTTCTCAAGCATGAGTGAACTTACAACCTTTTTGTCAAATATTGACAAGGCTAACACAGTCATCAACGCTTTTAAGGCATTCAACTAACAATCTGCAAGACAAGAGGCCTTGTTTAAACTTTACACAACTAAATATTTCTAGTGTCTTTTTTGCTGCAGCTATGAACCGTTTGTCTTCAGAGTGAGACCACCACCCTATACCCAATTCTATTTCAAGATATTTGGTATCATAAATATACTTATCTTCACACAATGGATGAAGCTCATGCTATCTGAAGTCTTCATCAAGACTTACTGATCTTGTTTTGTTACATTCATAGTGGTGTCAAATGTTGTTGAACTTCATTAAATCTTTTGTCTTTGCAATTCCAGCTGCAAGAGCACCTCTACCAATTTAGTGGTGTACTAAATCAGCCATTGAATCCTATAATATAATGCTAGCAAAGAGCTCAGTGTGATTCTTGAACCTCTTAGACTTGTTATTGTGTGAAGGCAGTTCTTCTTTCCTGATAGGCGACTTATACAGTTTGACTGTGGTAAATTGAAAAAGTTAGTGATTTTACTCAGACAGTTAAGAATTTAAGATCAGTAGGGCACAAAGCACTGGCATTCACTCAAATGACGAAATAAAATAGAAATACATTTCTTTTGATGAGCTGAAGGGACTTTTGTACCACCTTGAGATGAGTTGAATTATTGTACAAACCTAGATAGATCTATTTATATGCTGAATTTGATTCCAATATGAGAGCCCTCTTTCCAATCTCATTAATGGCCTAAATATCATCCAAGATGATCATGAATATGGTGGTTATGGTATTGAATTGGAAGAGCCCCTCAATCATTTTATGACATCATCAATGTTTGAGGAGTCTGGTTAAGAGTCTATCCATCAATTTAGATAAACAATATAGCAAAACAATTCTTTGCATTCTAGTGACTGGTCCTCTGCACTTTATAGAAGATGTTTTAGTCACCCTAAATTTCCATTTGTGAAATCAAGCTGTAAAATTTGCCATTGACAGGCCTTGCAAGAACAATTTAGCATCATCATAGAAATTCCTTGAAAATATTTCAAGGTTGTCCTAGTTAGCTTAGCAATGGAAAGAAGTCATTAAGCTTAGAAAAGTTTGCTTTTATTTTTCTTTACAGTTTCTTTGATCATGCCATGGTTAAGTCCTTTGATATGACAACCTACAGGAAAGGAATTTAAATGATTATGAACATATTTCTTTTATGGGTCCACAAGGAAGTTTACTAGCATGAACTCCTTAAGGAAACAATCCAATCAGCTACAAAAACAAGGTAAACAGCCAGAAATCATAAATCATATCCCTGATGCATCCCTTAGTCTGTATCGTAGCCATTTTGAGTTGACAATTCTCCATGATATATATTTGGTGGATCACTTGCAAGAATTTTGAGCCATCTCTTGCCAAGTCTGGCAGTAGAACTAACTGAAAAACACTTTGATGGACCATTGTAGCTTACTGAAGATAGTCTTTCCACCTAGAACTCACTTCATTACAGCAGTTATACCTATAAGGAATAATTCATAAAGGAGGATGGTCTTTCTTTCTCACACTAGTACCACCACTACCTCTTATTTCATTCACCAAAAATATGTGAGCTCAGGATATCTGCACATCATGATCTCAAAATGGTATCCTTATATCTGCAACTTATAAACTACATGTAAAATAAATCAATCCCAAGGGCACAACAACGATGTCAATTTTAGTCCAAATTTGTGCCTAGTTTTTTTTTTCAGCAGCTTTGAAAGACATTTCTCAATGATCATTTGGAAGAACACACTTATGTGTTTTCAGTTGAAAGCTAGTTCAACCTCAATTGTGAGCCACTGCTCATCAAGTGCCACATTTATCTCCTCAGCTCAGAAAATCCCCTTGACATACAATGACAAAAATTTACCAAGGAAACATCCTTTCTCAAAGACGAAATTGAAGTAAAAAAGGGAGGGCATTGTCTGAAGAATAGAAGACATTAGTGCAACATAAGTAGGAAATTTCTTAGGTTGATGACTCGCCTGAGACGTGGACTTATATGCTCCCACTTGTTCCTGTACACCCTACAATGTTTGAGTAAGCCATCTTAACTTCCTGGCTACACTAGTAAGTAATTAGGTCTCTGTTCCTTGACTAGAATCTTGCTGATCTGACTTTGATTTATTTTTCAGTTTTAGAACAGAATCTGGAACAAAATTTTCGCATGCATTAATCACTATAGGATGTTTCTATGGTTTTGAGGACCATTCATCTTTATCAAACTTCATATCCTTGCTCACCAATGTCTTAAGTTGCACTTTTATTTAGATCATGTAGGCCTTGGATATCTTACTATATCCAACAAAGACCGCCTTTATGTTCAAGGGTTCAAGATTAGTCCTTTTCTCATCATGAATATGAATATAAATTGGACAAAAAAAAGGAAACAAAAATGTAATACTTGTGGCTTCTCACCAACAAAAGATTTCTTTAGTGTTTTTTCCTTCAAGATCCTGTGAGGAAATTGGTTCAAGATATAGACAATGTGTTGCAAGCTTTGGCTTAAAGACACATGGGTAAATCCATGTCCTGGATCATGGTTTTAGCTATCTCAATGATGGATTTGTTACTCTACAAGCCCATTCTTAGCATCCTCTTGATCCTTGTTTCCCTGCAAAAGGTATCAAAGTCCTTGGACAAGGTTATAGTCCACTAGATCTGTCTCTTCCCTAACTTCCAAGGTTGAATGTAGGAAACTCAAGACAGAGTAGCAAAAAAATGGGCATTTCAAGCAATTTGGATTGGGAAAATACTTGCAGATATGCAAGTTCATTAGGATAAGCATAATACTTTTTGCGATAATGAGGGAGTTACCAAGATAGAAAAAAGACCCGCCTTCGATATTAATCAATTGCATTGAGGTGCACATATTACAAAACTCTATGTTGTTATTTTTTTTTTGGTCAAAATCAGGGGAAACACTTCCCCACTATAACATGGGGAAGAGCACTGTCAAACACAGTGGACCATTGGCTAAGCTATTGCATTTGAGGGTTTTCTATGCCCATATAAAATCAATTTGGACTAGAATTTTGTATTTTCCTGTTGGCCTAATCATGGGCCCATAACAACACAATGGAGTGTGCTTGTCAGGGTTTGAACCTAAGTCATCATATGAACTCCCTCTTATTGGTAGACCATTTTTTCTTGCAACTCTTTTTGATAGCCAAAAGCCCTATTAAGGGTGGTGTTGGCACAGGATAAATTTTAAATTTACACTTTGTCCTGCATATTTTCAAATTCATTAGAGAAAATGGGACAAATTTGAAATGGCTTCACCAACTAGTGCCCCACCACCTGGACCTGCTACTTACGTTGTATACTGCCTCAGTATCTTGAATATTATTGACACTCACAACAATGAAGCCCTTAGCCACTTGTTAACAAAGCTAGATACACAAACCAGTGCCACTTCTAAGGGTTTTGAATGTGCTCCTTTGGGCACAAATTTTGGAGTTCCTGTTTCAAGTCCATCTGTAGTAGAAGTGGCTACAAGGAAACCTCCCATAACCATTCATCTCTCAGCAAAGACAGAGCTGGTAGATTACTTGGGGAAGACTTACAAAAAGGTATTAGCTATTCATAAGAAGTTACCACCTGGTGGTATACTGGTATTTGTCACAGGACAAAAGGAGGTGGAATTTCTATGCAGACAGTTGAGGAAAGCCTTTGTGAAAAGAAGCAAACAAGATATTTCTCAAAAAATCAAAGCCCACTGTAGACACAAATGATGTTGCAACTGAACCCAATATTGATGGAATTTCTCAAGCTGTGGATGGCACAGATGATAGTGGGAAACACAAAGATGGAACTGATAGGTTTAACTCATTTGACGATGAGGGGTTTGAAGTTCAATCAGAGGCAAAATCATCTTCCTCTGATGCTGAATTTGATTCACATTCAGATAATGAAGAAGAAGAGTGTCTTGACAGTAGAAGAAATTGCAGTTGGTAGTGTTGAAGCAATAAGTGAGGGAGTAGATAAGAAATTGGGAAATATGTTTGATGTTTCAGAAACATCAATGTCTCTCGCATACAATCAGCCTAATATGGAACTGTGGTAGTTGATACATCAAATGAAATAGCTGGTGATGGAGACATCCCTCATGCATGCATTGGTTGGTCACGGAGAATGCAAGTACCAAATGTTGATATGCAACATAAAGTCATGATTGAAGCAGTTGAAAATCATATGCCTCAAACAGTTATTATTGATGAAATTGGAACAGAGCCTGAAGCAATGGTAGCGAGTACTATTTCTCAGCGTGGAATCCAATTGGTTGGAGCTGCGCATGGAATGACTATTGAAAATCTCATAAAGAATCCTTCTTTAGAGATGCTTGTAGAGAGTGTGCAGAGTTTTTCCCTTGGAGATGATGAGGCAAAGAGAAGGGGAGTTCAGAAGGCTATACTTGAGAGAAAAGGACCATCCTCATTTACTTATGTTGTAGAGATGACATCAAGGACCGAATGTCGTATTCATCACAGCTTAGAAGCAACTGTGGATGCCATATTATCAGGTGCTCTATAAATTTTTTCATATCCATCCCAGGGGATAAATATGCTGGATGATACTGTATGCAATGTCAATTCAAAAACAAAAATAATTAATCAAGTATCTATCTTGGCATGTTCAAACTTCATATAAAATTTCCATTATATGTTGTGAATAGGAAAATCTCCATCATTTGAGGTTCGCCAGATGGTTATGAAGGTAGTGACAGATGGAAGTCCTGCCACAACAGAACCAGGCATTGGAAGCCATTTTAGGAGCACTTTGACATGTTTAGAGTCCGATGGTGTTTTTGAGGCTGGTAATGAGAGTGGTGATGATGATCTTTTTGGGTTGAAAGGTAGTTATGAGCAATTTCAGAAGGATGATGATTCACCACTTATTTTATATACTTATAAAAGATCATGGAGGCTGATCTGGAGCAAGTAGTGAAGTAATGGGCCTAGAGAAAGAAGTTAAATTCACAAATGACATTGGAGCAGCTGATGCAATTCTTGCTTTACATTCTAAGCTCAAGGAGAATTCATGGATTCGAGGAGTGGCTAAATATCAGCGTCTACCCATATTTGTGATGAAGACAAACATGATGGCAGATGGCGGAGATGGTAAGGGTCATGCGTACTATTCTTGGTTTGGAGACTCTTGGTGCAAGTTATTTTAGTTCATTCAAAAAGCTTAAGAATGATATTGAGATATCATATGGAGCATCCAAGAGAAGTTCTTCCCGAGAAGAGATTGATGCTTTAGAAGAGGCCAGACTTTCTATTGAATATATTGTGATCCCTGGAGGGCAGCCAGTTGAACTTCTTCCAAGATGTGTTGACATTATTTCTCGTCAAATAAAGCTGATGGAGAGCTATCAATTAGTAACAAAGAAATCAGGGAGATAGCGAGAGTGACAGCCGATGACTACCCATGTTTCAGAGATATGACATTGCAAAACATTGAATCAGCAAAAAAAAAAAAACAATGAAATAGTAAGCCTCAGTAAAGATTCTATTGAGCATATACATAGAGGCAGTGAAGATTATCAAATGATTGAGCTAGTGGTTCAATGTTATAAATACAAAAAAAAAGCCTTTTCCCCACACTATATCAACAGTGACAGGTGTGTCTAAAAGCAATATAAACAATGAAATGGCTAAATGTTTTGTCAATTCAGAATCTATTATTACAAATGAGTAGAGATCTCCTGAAGTGGAGGAAGATAATCACAAGATGAACCTGATGCAAGTAAGGCTATGCGTATTGGTGTTCCGATAGAGGATGATTTTGTAGAAGGAGATTTAAGAGCTAAGAACTATAACACTATGGTAGTGGAGCTTCTGCCGATATTATGCTAAACCTCACGCATGTTCAACTTATGAAGGATAACCGTTGGTTTAGATTGACGGTTCAAGTTGATTTCAGACCCCCTTGGTGTTTCAAATTTTAATGGAGGAGGGGGGGTTCGAAATGGGTAATTTTAAAACCCAACCATTAACCACGTGGCAAGCGAAGGATATGTTCGCACCCCCCCTCCCAATCACAATACGACTTACCATCTGTTAGGCTCTTCGAAATCCGGTTTCGGGTTTTCGTAAAACAAATGCTCAAAGTCTATTCTTGGAACGAATTTTTTTTGCTGGGAAAGGAAAGGAGGTTTGAACTATCATTACCCAAAAAGAGCAATATTTGCACGATAATGTACACTAATGGCACAACTGGTGAACCTAAAAGCATATTGATCACAAATGAAAACATTCTTTCTATGGTGACCGCAATTGCTTATTTTCTTAAATGTCAGAATGAAGAGCTCACATAGAAGGATGTTTATTTCTCGTTTCTTCCTCTAGCACATATATTTTATCGGGTGACAGAGGAATTTTTCATATCAAAAAGTGCTTCAATAGGCTTCTGGCGCGAGTATGTGAAGCTTTTGTTGGAGGATATTGCAGAACTAAAACCAATCGTCTTATGTGGTGTCCCACGTGTTTTTTGATCAAATATATTCAGGTTTAAACCAGAAGATTGTCGTTGGAGGATTTCTACTTATGAAGGATAACCGTTAGTTTAGATTGACGATTCAAGTTGATTTCGGACCCCCTCGATATTTCGAATTTTAATGGAGGAGGGGGGGTTCGAAATGGGTACTTTTCAAACCTAGCCATTAAACACGTGGCAAGCGAGGGATATGTTCGCACCCACCTCCCCCCCCCACCCCCCCACCCCCAATCACAATACAGCTACCATCTGTTGGGCTCTCCGAAATCCGGTTTCGGGTTTTCATAAAACAAATGCTCAAAGTCTATACTTGGAACGAATTTTTGTTGTTAGGAAAGGAAAGGAGGTTTGAACTATCGTTACCCAAAAAGAGAGATATTTGCACGATAATGTACACTAATTTCACAACTGGTGAATCTAAAGGCATATTGATCACAAATGAAAACATTGTTTCTATGGTGACCGAAATTGCTTATTTTCTTAAATGTCAGAATGAAGAGCTCACAGAGAAGGATGTTTATTTCTCGTTTCTTCCTCTAGCACATATATTTTATTGGGTGACAGAGGAATTTTTCATATCAAAAAGTGCTTTAATAGGCTTCTAGCGCAGGAATGTGAAGCTTTTGGTGGAGGATATTGCAGAACTAAAACCAACTATCTTCTGTGGTGTCCCACGTGTTTTTTGATCACATATATTTAGGTTTAAACCAGAAGATCATCGTTGGAGGATTTCTGAATAGAAAGGTGTTTGAATTTGCATACAAATACAAGCTTAATAATATGTGCAAAGGGTTGAAACATGAAAAAGCATCTCCACTTTTTGATCAAGTTGTCTTTAGCAAGATTAAACAAGGTCTGGGAGGACGTGTCTGTGTAATGTCATCAGGAGCAGCTCCACTTGCAAGATATGTGGAAGAGTTTCTACGAGTAGTGACATGTTTCCATGTTGTACAGGACTATGGTTTGACAGAAACTTTTGCGGGAAGTTTTTTTTCCCTTACAAATGTTATTTCAACAATCAGGACTGTTGGTCCACCTGTTCCGAATATTGATGTTTTCCTTGAGTCTGTCCTTCAAATGGGATATGATGCACTTTCAAAAGTTTAAGCTTTCACAAGGAGAATACGTTGTAGTGGAAAATCTCAAGAATGTGTATGGCCAGTGTTCTGCTATTGATTCGGTTCTGATGTTGTTGAGTTCATCATTCGTCATGTAGCGGTCTTAATTGCGTTTGTCCAAGAGGCAAAGCTTCCTGCGATTTTGAAATGCTTTCAACTATTAGTTGAGCATGAAAATGTCGTGAGGAAGGCTATAGAGGAGTGGAAAAGGCGTTCTGATTATAAACCCATACTTGAGCAGGATGGCCTTATATGGCAGCGTTCTTCCTATCAGGGGACAAAGAGGGAGAAAACAAGAGAAGAATCATTAGTTGAAGTAAGAGATTACAAGCGGAAAAAAATGTCATACCATGGAAAAAAGGTCAAGCGAACTCCAACACAAGTGTTACAAGATATAATTGAGGGCCACATGGAGGAAATTAAGATAGCAGGAGGAATTGGTTGTTTTGTAAAGGGTATATTTGAGATACCATAGAAGGCAACACAATCTCTTCCTTCAGACAGTGTGACTGAGCGTAAAGAGAAATGTGAAGCCACCAATTCAGCCTTTCCTAACAGGGGTGAAGGATTCTCTGTGTCTAGCTATCAAAGGATGCAAAGTGTCATGCGACTAAAGTTTCTGTAGGAAGAAATTTTTTGTCTTCTCTGATAAATAGGATTGATGCTATGCTTCACAAGCTAGGAAAAGAAATTGACGATGTAGATGTAAAAATTGGTGACCGATGGCAAATATTGGACAGAGATATTCGAGCGTACACATGGTAGCCAATGCCGCATTATAACTAATGATCCAGCAAAGGCAGTCTGAATGGCAGAGCTAGATGTCAAAGCCACCCAGCGTTGCCTCTTCCTGACCACCTCAGCCAGTTTCAGCATACCTTTTTGATTTACGAAGAGCTGCCAAAGTTAATGTTACAGTCAGTTTTTCCAGAGATATTTTTTGTTCAGGCCTTGCATGGCCATAGTTGTCAAATTCTAATTAAATTGTAGTTAATGAAGATTTCCGAAGTAGATTAGGGCAACCAGCATAGTTGCAGTTAAATACTGCTTGTATTTTCATTATCAAGGGTTGGACCTTGTTAGACTTTGCGTTGTAAAGATCATTGTATTGGAGCACTATAGTTTTTGTCGGGGCATCAATAATAAGAGACCGTTCACAGGATTATTGAGATATGTTAATGGTGATGTTTCTTCTATGTTAATTTTTTTCTCTGCCTTTCATGTTGAGCATCAATTTGTCTGATTTTGAAACATAAAATTTAGATTAAGATTTGCTAAGAGAGCACCTTAATTTTGTCTGTGTTTACTATCTTAATGTTTTCTTCTCAAGTATAGTTAAAGAATTCTTAACTGCTCTTTAGCTATTACTGAACTCATTGTTTTCTTCCATCTCATATTCACACTGCCAGTAAGATCTAGTCTGCATAGTTAGCTTGCCCTGTGAATGCCCTTGAAAAGTTGATGCACAATTAGCCGAATGGATTAAGTTTCATAGCTCTATCTATCCAACCACATAATCAATCGAAACAAATAGCCCTCATAATTTCTATAGCTAGCCTAATATCAGCCTTTATAACCATCAAGCTAAATCATAAAAATAGAGAGAGCCCTCTCTGAGTCTAGGAAGGATAGGTTCTGGACTCCAAAGCGGTTTGATGTTGTCCTTTGTCATTTATTCTTGCCAATCTTATAAATTACAGGGCCACAACAGGTGGCACTAATGTTGCAGGCTAGCCAATCAAGATAGTCCTAGTCAACTTCTATGCCTATAGGGAATAGAGGCTTGGTCTCTAGCATCGAAATTGGTCCAACTTACCACTAGACCAAGCCCTATGTAGGCTAAATATTGATGGTGACAAATCACCAGAGGGAGCCACTGATGTTGGAAGCTAGTCAATGGGGATAAACCTGGTCACTTTTGTGCCAAATAGGAATAAAAAATTAGCCCTAGCATGGTATATGTTCTTAAATTACACTAGAACAAGCCTAATCAACTCATATTTTTATTAGTAGGAATGATAGAGACGTGATTTTTAAGGATGGTCTAGCTTTAATATCTTCTCTAGGTTTTTATTTTATTTTTGGTCAAAAGTAGGGGAAACACTTCCCCACTATAACATGGGGAAGAGCACTTTCAAACACAGTGGAAAATTGGCTAAGTTGCTGCATTTGAGGGGTTTCTATGCCCATATAAAATCCATTTGGACTTGAATTTTGTATTTTCCTCTTGGCCTCATCATGGGCCCTTAGTAACACAATGGAGTGCACTTGTCAGGGTTTGAACCCAAGTCATCATATGAACTCCCCCTTATTGGTAGATCATTTTTTCTTGTAGCACATGTTGATGGCCAGAAGTCCTCTTAAGGGTGCCACTAACGTTGCAGGCTAGCCAATCAAGATAGTCCTAGTAAACTTCTATGCCTATAAGGAATAGAAGCTTGGTTTCCAGCATCAAAATTGGTCCAACTTACCACTAGACCAAGCCCTATGTAGGCTAAATGTTGACGGTGAGAAATCACCAGAGGGAACCACTCATGTTGGAAGCTAGCAATGGGGATAAACCTGGTCACTTTTGTGCCAAATAAGAATAAAACATTAGTACCTAGCATGGTATATGTTCTTATTACACTAGTACAAGCCTAATCGACTGGTATTTTTATTAGTAGGAATGATAGAGATGTAATTTTTAAGGAGAGTCTGGCTCTAATCTCTTGAAGAATGTTCTTGTTGATTTCCCTCTAAGTGTGAGATTTTCTAAACTAGCTCCTTAAATTATGATGACTAGAAACACTAAAGGATATATGTAATTCCTGGGAATATTGTTAAAGCTTTAAGTGAGAATGTTAGTAGCTAGCTATAATTTCTTGTTTTGTATCAATAGTGAATTGAAGGAATTTGGACGCTGGGAAATTGGACTTCACCTGTTTATTTTGGAAATGCACCACTCAGGTACACAAGATTTTATGGATTCTGTAACTTTTTTGTAAACTTCCAAAGTAAGAAGTTGGACTAAGCTAAGCAAGAATCAATATGATGAGAGGAAGGAAAATTCAACTGGGTTTTGGCATATGTAGAAATGGAGAAATCTTGTCTGGAATATGAGCAGTGTATCATTTTGTATTTGTCACAAGAAGGAAAATTCAACTGGGTTCTGGCACATGTAGAAATGAAGAAATCCTGTCTGGAATATGAGCAGTGTATCTTGTCTTGTTTTTATGATTAACCTCCATATTATCATCTAGAGGATCAATGGAAGAAGAAAGAATAGATGCAAGGTAACAAGGTTGTTTTGGATATTTGTGTAATAAAGAAGGGAAAATGGGCACTTAAAAGGCAGCCTTGTGCTCTCAAGGAAATGAACTGTTAAGAGCAGATAAACAATCCAGGTTGGAAAGAGAAAATAAACAATAAGGACACAGTTAAATCTTTGCTCCATCAATCATACTGAAATAGCTAAAAGTCTAAGGATGGTTGGACAAAATTCTCATAGTAGCATCTGCTTGGCATTGAGAAGCAAGGACTTTAAGAAGGTTCTTGTACAATTTCTTATAATTTGCGAATGCCATTGCCGAAACTGCATCTGACTTTCATGTGTGTCAGGGAAGAGTTCAGAAATTTGCTTCCTTATGCAGTTAGAGAGGAAAATGCTAAGGCTTGCTAAAATCAGCGATATGCCCGCTGCACAGTGGGAAACTAGATAGAGATAGTTACTATTTAACTTTCAAGAACTTATGCTTGACTAGCTGAAAAGTATTGGATTTTTTTTCTCGTGACCTTGAGTACAAAGTCTCATAATCAACTGGATGAAAAATCAAGTCTATCTTTCAAATGTTTGAACCAGGACTATATAACTGATATTACAACAATAAAAGAAATAATTCCAGTCTATAGAAAGGTAGCACAGTAGAAACATACTTGAATTTTTGGGGTGCTTCAAACAATCTCATCCTGAAGATAGGATTCCAGGTTGTTTGCAGTTTTTAATTGGCAAAGTTGGCTTTAATTTTGGAACTTTGTCGGCTCTTCTACAAGTATCATTTTGCACCAATTCTTCGCCAGGTCTTTTTCTTGGACTCACTAAAGGAGTTTCATTTTACGCATCCTTTGTATGATTAAACCTTCAATAGAACATTGGTTTGCCATACAAACTTTCTAAGAGAGAAACTGGCAACTCGGAGCAGGTTACAAGACCTCCTTCTATAATGGACAGAGGTGACCCCAGAATGTGGCAACAGTTTTCCACTTCAGCCGTTGTAAAAGAAAACAAAGAGCTTCTCTCTGTAACTTCTAAGGCCTACTTGGATGGCCTATTCTTGCTAAAACAACAAAAAAGTACCTCTACATTGTTATCTTGTGAAGGATAACGTTTTCCTCCATTAGTAACTTTTTCTATAGTCCCTGCTTCTTGATCCATTAGTTTTGACTTATCCATAAACTAAAGAACATTAAAGATTGTATTCTATTGCACAAAGATGATCTGAAAGGGAAAACCTGTTAAAGCATAGTATTTCAGTTGACGTATCAAATTCTTGGTTGCATACAAATAGAAACTCATTGTTCCATACAAATAGAAACCACTTGAAGATATATATGAACCACCTGAACATCAAAAATGTTCAGTCTCGTAACTCTTAAGTAAATCTGTAAAGAATGTGACATTAGCCTTCTTGGCTTAGTGAAAGCCCTAATGTTCTATCCTATTTGACAGTCTTAAAAATCTCACAAAAACCTGTAAATATTTTGGCATTCTGTACGCCCAGCCTCTAAAAGCCCTAACTTTCTATCTTCCTCTGTGTAATTTGAATAGAATACCGTCAAATACCAGAATAATCAATGTCCATTCTCCCAAAACTTTGAAATGTGCAGAACAGAAAGAGAAATCATTCAATCAAACTACTCGAAATGTATCAGAATCCCCATCCTTTAACTCAATGAATTTATTCGCAAACTCTGTCGTTTTTTTAAACAATTTTTTGAGCACAACCTCCTCTAGTCCATTTATAGAGAGCCTTAGCTTATGAAATATTGTCTATAAGCCAAAATAGGGTTAAAATTTTCCATTGAAAGCTTAGAATAATTGAACTGAAAGAACCAAAGAACCATTGTAGATACTTTAATCAACTTTTTTTCTCTAATTCTGCTGCTTAAAATAGTGTTTTGAGCAAGAACTATTTCGAAAAATTTAGTTCAGAGAATACAGTGGCTTATTTAATGAATTCTCTCCAAAACAAAGTATACAAGATTCGTGACAGCCACAAGAAAAATTATGGGATTTTGCAATTTAAGCATTCTCTTGCAGAAAAATACCTTTTCTGAACTCATTTTGACGGTGAAGAAATGAAAATGATCTGTTGGAATTCGTGCATGAAGGGATCTTGGGGCTCGGGGATTTATTCTAGAGTGATTGCAAACCAGGATGGTAAAAAAGCGAGCTCCTGAGCTCGTTTCAGGGCAGGGAAAGGGATAATGCAATAGCGGAAAAATACAAAGACAGTGCGTGAGCTCGTTTCAGGGCAGGGAGAGGGATAATGCAATAGTGGAAAAATACAAAGAGGCATTAAATGTAAAGGCACCATATATTTGTATTTGAGTCAAATGATTTCAAAGAATTTGGAATAGTTTAATATTTTTTTAATTTGGAAAAACAAATGGAACAAGAGGGCAAAGGAATGAAACTAAGTGATTGGGTGGGATAATTATAATGGCTTGTTTCATTTTTTGAGTCACATTGAATCCATATATAAATCAATTGTAAATTAAGTAATTATTCATTATTAAAGTGGGGTTTTATATAAATTATTTATTTATTAATGTTAATTTGTAGTTTTTAATAATATATTTGTGTTAAAGAAAATTATTTAAATTAATGTTGTATCAAGATTTTTGTTAATTTTTCTATATTATATTCTAATTTACTTTAAATTTGTTTTAAATATGTTTTCACCTTTATGTATGGAGGTTATTTATTTACATATTTAAAGTTTTGTTGTAGTTCTTTTCTTAAAAAAATGACTATTGTGATTGTGATGGTGAGAAGGTATTCTAAATAACGTTAAGGATTATTTAGAATAAATAGGAGATTCTTTCTCATTATCTAAGACTAATCTTTGAGAGAATGGATATACATTCCCTAATTATCACATAGCCAATAGGTTAATCTTTCATTTATTGCTTTCTCTCCATGGAGGTTCGCTAAACAAAGGGAATACCTCCTCTTATGTGAATTTCATTGTCTCCACCTCTTAAAGGATTTTCAAACATTAATAATTAAATCTTCATTACTTTAAAGATGTAGTCTTGTTGAATATACCAAAAACATAGTAGGATTCTTTCATTGTGGACAAAATCAAGAACATGTCTGAGGGAAGTATTCCTCTATGGATGGTTAACAAGTTCATCAATAAATACAAGCAAATGCTTCAATCTATATATTTAATGATCTTTAGTCATCATCTAAAGAGTTCAAGAATCAAATAAATTCCAACCTAAGTTCCAAGTATATGGTAAGCTTGTACTTAGAGGTTCTATTATTGTAAAAATTGACAACTATGGAAGTTGTGGCAAGGTATTGGAGGAGTGACTGTCATTTTAGGGGAGAGCTAGCCTCTTTTTAAATGATAGTTTCCAAAATTGAATCCATCTTCAATGTATGTACGTTGTCTAGCTTTGAGTTTGGTTTCCCTTTCATCCTAGAGATCAGAGAAATACATGCAATGTATTATGACTTTCTTAGCCGTTTAAGTTAGTTATTTTTAGTTCGGTCACTTAAAATTTCTCAAATTTAGTATTAATTTAGCAGGTGAACTTTTACAACTTGTAATTGTAAGATCATTAGATGAGGTGATCCTCTAACTCAATGTTGTGTATATGGAAAAGCTAGAAGATGTTATTGAGAAGAGGAATATCATGATGTCATTGTTTTCAACTAGACACTAATGTAAACCCACTTTGAAACCACCATGGGGGATCTGAAGGGCAACATCTAGTGCTCTTGTGTGTATGAGGGTTCAAAATTAAGGCCCCCTCTTATTTACATGAAGTGTTCCTAGTACAAATCCATCTTAGAGTCAAGGCCATGAAAATATGAAGTCCAAGTACTAAATTTATTGTTTATAAATAACCTCTTTAACAAATTGACACAAACATATAATGATGTCATTTACATTAGAGGTGTATGTCACCTGAATTGTGTTACAACTTTAATCGCTCCCCCACAAAAAGGTGTCATGCTCCCTTGTGATGGTGCATCAACCCTAATGGAGAACAATCTCGTGATGTAAAAGGAATTTAAACATGATGTAACTTTAATAGTGCCCTCCATTCACCCCTTGGCTCACCACTCGTGGCAAATGTGAGGCTATTTAAAGAATTGATGTGGATAATATCATTTTATTTTCTCTTATGTATAGTATTATACATTGAAACAATTGTGGTTTTTTACCAAAAAAAATATTTCTATCAAGGGTTAGCTCCTTGTTCATTAGGGTTGAATAGGTTGTGTCATTATGAGTGATTTATTCATTGTCAACTCCTTATGTGGGAGAACACTACAAGCTCCATGTCAACATGAAGAGTAGATATTGTGAGCAATTCTTATCGAGGTATTTCAAATTATCCAGTTTTTCTACATTTGGTATACATTTTATAAGTGCATTACCCACAAACGCACACCCTCGAGACCAATACCTGGTTCTCTAAAAATCAAATGGTACCAATATTCTTAGTTAGAGGTGAAGGATTCTCCTAAGAGGTTATTTTGTTGGTTTGAGGTGTTCTGTTTTACCTTAGATACTAAGTGGTTAAGGGCTTCAAGAGTTAATATTTAAGGGCCAAGGGCTTGGGGGGAAAGGGATTTAGGGGTTAAGGGCTTAATAATTAAGGGATTTAGGTATTAGGGGCTAAGGGGTTATGTTTTAAGGTGTTTGGGGGTTATGGATTAGGATTTAAGGGTCACAGGTTAAGAGAATAAGGGGTTAGTGCTTAGGGGGTTCATGGATTCTAGGTTATGAGTTAATAGCTTAAGGTTTAATGCGTCAAGGGTTTGGTGGCTTATGAGGTATGAGCATAGGGGTTAAGGGAATATGGCTTCAGGGTTAAGGGATAGGGAATTTAATGGTTATGGGTTAATGACTTATTGGTTGTGATAATGGGGCCCCTAATTCCCTTATCACCACTATGAGGGGTTCCCCTTTCAATTTCTATTGTTACCTTCCCCCTAGCCCCCCTAGCCCGTATGACATTAGGTCTTAATCCCCCTTCTCATTCTCTAATGCCTAGATTATAGATCATAGTAAACCATGCTTGGACATCCCACTTCTACCCATCCATGCTACACGTGTGTCCCCTAGTCCTGTTCAATACACCACAAAATACTCCCCCCACCTTTTCGGTCATATCATTCAACTTATCCTAACATTATGGGTGAAATTGGTGTTTATGTTGTAAAGTGAACAGAGAAAAAATATTACTTGTTTTTCCTATTGAGAAGATGTAGAAATTAATTGTCATGATTGGAATGTGCATGCATCAATCTAGATTGGCTTGCTTTTCGAGCTTAGACATGAATAATCATTTGGTCATACTCCATCCTATCGATGGAGTCTGATACCACAAAGGTATCGATGGGAAATTTGAGCGATTCTTTTGAAAGCTTGTATGTTGTGGTATTTATCTCCTTCAGAATGTGTCTGAAAGATAGCTAGTCCAAAGAGTTGGTGGAATCTATGATATCTTGTAGGATGGGGTGTAGGTAGATGTTTTCTATCATGAATTATTGACCCAGTTGATCATGATTTTTGAATCCCCCATGATCTATAGGGGTTTGACTCTTTTGATGGATGCAATTTTCAGAAGGGTACAAAGAGCAGTGGAATCAACTCAGTTGTTGGAGCCTTAACTTTGGGTATGTCTTACGTTATCACTATAAGATTGGGAGAGGAAGAGTACCACACCCACTTTGCAGCTAGGTGGGATAACTTGTGCAGCACCATCAAATAAGTCACAAGGGCATCCAAGAGGGAGTGGAGGAATTACCAAAATCCATTATTTTGTGGTTTAAGATGAATCTTGTCTTGTAAACACTATTTTTTATCAATTTAATTGTGATCTTTGTTAGAATTTCTTGTGAATTTTTTTTTTTTTTTTCCAATCCCATAAGGTATTGCTGATTAGAATGCATGGGACACCTTTAGAATAATCTTCCATGATGTTGAGCAGCTAAGTTTTGAAATTTTCTTCCAAGCTTAGATAGGACAACGAGCCTGTCATGTTCAATTTTGGGGTGGTGGTGATGACCTACACTGTGTTGGGACAAGAGATAAATAAGTGTGAAGAAATATCATCATATGAATTGCATAAAGGATAGATGTTAGGGTGATTCGTAAACTATCATGGATATTTCTCGTGAACAAAATGTGTTGTTGTTCCAATCCCACCAGATATTTTTGATTAGAATGCATGGGAAACCTTTTTAATAAATCTTCCATGATGTTGTGTAACTAAGTTTTGAAATTTTCAACCAAGCTTAGATAGGACCATGAGCCTATCATGTTCAATTTTTCACGGGTGGTACTAGTGATGTCCTGCACTGTGTTGGGACAAGAGATAAATAAGTGTGAAGAAATATCATCATATGACTTGCATGAAGGATAGATGTTGGGGTGATTCATAAACTATCATGGATATTTTTCATGAACAAAATGTGTTGTTTTTCCAATCCCACCAGATATTGCTGATTAGAATGCATGGGAAACTTTTTTAATAAATCTTCCATGATGTTGTGTAACTAAGTTTTGAAATTTTCTTCCAAGCTTAGATAGGACCACGAGCCTATCATGTTCAAATTTTCAAGGGTGGTGGTGATGACCTACACCGTGTTGGGACAAGAGATAAATAAGGGGTGATTCATAAAATATCATGGATATTTCTCATGAACAAAATGTGTTGTTGTTCCAATCCCACTAGATATTGTTGATTAGAATGCATGGGAAACCTTTATAATAATATTCCATCATGTTGTGTAACTAAGTTTTGAAATTTTCTTCCAAGCTTAGATAGGACCACGAGCCTATCATGTTCAATTTTGCAAGGGTCGTACTGGTGATGACCTACACTGTGTTTGGACAACTAGAGATAAATAAGTGTGAAGAAATATCATCATATGACTTTCATAAAGGATAGATGTTGGGGTGATTCATAAACTATCATGGATATTCCACTAGAAAGTTCATCATAACAGACCAGATAAAACTATATTTAAAAATGAATGAATAAGAGTTTGTGACAAGAAGTGTCAATGAGTTTCGGATGTGCTAAGGAGGGAGTGACCAATAACCCAAGATTCTCCCCCAACTTGTCAAACTTCCCCTTTGTTAGGAGCTTTGTCAAACTATTAACCATATGCAACTTTGTCATAATGTGGTCCAACACTACCAACTCCCTAATGAACTTGGAATCTTAGGAAATTGTATTGAATATCAATGTGTTTGAAATGGCCATGACACATTGGATTTTCATAGAGCTTGATGTAACTTTGATTCTCACAAGAGACAATATTGGGCTTCAACAACTGATTGGTTGACTCTACAATCAAGTTACAAATCTAGATAGCTTCATAATAAGTATATGAAACTTCCATATACTTTGCTTCAGTGGAACTGAGGGCAATTGTTGCTTGCTTCTTGTTGATTTGATGAAAATGATTTATAAAATGATAATAATGATGCTTAAAATGAGCCTTATGATGGTCTAATTATACACATTGATTGTTCACGAGGTGTAGGGGTATGTTTATAACATCACTGCCCTTGAAAGCTTTGTCCTGAAAGCACAGTAATTAGTATTTTCTTTAGTTAAGCACATTTTTGTGGTGGAATGAAGTTTATCAGATATCTATTTATACTTTGTAGAGGTTTGACTTTGTTTGTCCTTTGAGTGTTGGTGAGGTTTCTTTGTATTTTTTGCATCATAGTCTAAAGTCTTTTGACATGATTGTTTAACATGAAATCTTTATGCTTATTGGCAATATATTTGAAATACCTGCATGATCAAGAAACTGTTATGGTTAATTAAATTACTAATTAGGTACTACAGAAAGAGGATGATGCTGAGAGGGCTTGCCTGGGTGACTCTGGGAGCAACCTGGAGGTGGTCAGACAAAGCTCTTCTAAGTTACAAATCTGAAGAGAAAAAACTGGTGATATATATGTGGTTGCTCAACCTGGGTTCTATGGAAAATCTTGGCAGAGAGTGTTTACCTTTCCGTGTCTTCACGAAAGTAGGTTGTCTGGTCATAGAATAAGATCACTACATGTAGGTGATGGTTTTGTAGTAAGTTCTCAGCCTTATCTTCAGAATGGCTAACAGAGAGGATCAGGTTTGAATACAGGATATAATTTGATGAATTTGGAGATTTAGAGTTAAAGAAAAAATTGTGGTGATGTTTGGATGGGTGCTAATTTGTAGGGTTTTCCACTTTTATAATTTTCTTTGTTGTGCTTTCTACCATGCTACCTAGTTTCTTTCCTGTTGCCCTAGCATTTTAACTTTTTCGATGTTTATCTCTCTATTGTTTCTTGCCCCATTTGAAATGTCATCCTTATTTGGTAGGTGTTTTCTTCAATATAGTGTGAATATTTTTCCATCACACAACTTTTGTGGCATTTGTCTACGCAAATAGCTTGTAAGGCCCATTCATCAGGGTATTTGATGAAATAAAATGATAATCGATGATCACCAACTAATGGTACCTACAAAGATTTACTCTAACAATTCTACAGTTTTCCTGTGCCAACAATTATACAACATTTTAACCTCATGAACTAGTCTCCTCTGTTCTCTTAGTTGATGCTATAAGCACTTATTGCTATTGTCAAAGTTTTTACTCTCTAGTCCCATTGAGCTATTTCAGTTATTTGTGGACATTGATCTATTTTCATTTCATTTCTTCAATTTTTTTGACTGTTATGCGTTACCTTTGGCCAGTGCCTTATTTCTTACCTATGCTTTTTCTGCATAAGCATTCCAGCTAGCCAGAACAGCAGGGGTAGCAGGAGCCACTTAGTCCAGCCAAAGCCCACTAGGGGCAGCGTAAAGGCAGCAAGAGCCACGCAGGGCTGACGCAGGCCCAATCAGGGTAGCCCAGGGGTAGTGTAAGCCCTTCAGGTGTGACGTAGGCCCTTACTGAGTAGCGCAGAGGCCGAAACAGGGCAGTCAGGCTGATGTAGAGGGATTCAGAGCAGCGTATTACTGCCATTTGTATTTCTCTGTTGGGTGAACCAGTTTTGGTGCCCAAGATTGTTGTACTTAGATTATGCATAATAATGAAAACCCTCCAGAGCTAGCTGCACTGGTTTTCAAGCATTGGGTTTTTTCCGGGGACGGTTGTCCAGAAAATCCGTGTGTCACTTTGTCTTGAGCATGTTATTTAATATTTGATCTGTATGTGTAGGTTGCTAGTTGTATTTACTATTTACTTCGCTAATTTATTGAATATTTCATAAATTAACTTGTAACTTAATTCAAGTAGGAGAAGTAAATCAAGATACTGCAGTAGGGTTTCTTAGATTAAGAGATTTTCACATTCCCTAGGTCTAGCCCCATTAGGTCACCTTGGCAACAATTACCCAAGAATCTAGCAAGAGGAAAAATTCTATATCCTTGAGGCAGCTGCGTTGTTGGGTGCCCTCACTCTCCTTAGAACTTGGGCCAATTCTGACAGTGGAATCTCTGGATACCTCAAGCCCTAGCTCTAGGATCAAGTTTTGCCTAGGTGTTCCCAAGGATAGAACCTAGTAGGATCAATTTGACCTATCGAAGTAAAAACTCTTGTCTGATCCTTTCCCCTCACCTTTTCCAGGATAGGAACATCATTGGTTGCTAAATTCCATCCCCGAACCTGGGTTGGGTCCACTTGGCCTCGTGTGGTCCCATTTGGTGTCAAAGGCCTTTCATCAAGGACCATTTGGGAATCCAAGTTCCCAAAGGATTTTAGGGATTGAGAACTTCCTTCATAAGTCTTTTTCTTCTCCCTCAACCCTTCAATCCCCCTCCTCTCTCCCTAGAAGATAAATTCCCTTGCTTAAAAGGAAAGCAAGTCCCACTCTTTATTTTATCTTAGGGAAATGGTTTTGAGGGTCACTTCCCACCTATTCATTGACCTATACTCTACAAATGACTTCCTAAACTATGGGACTCCACCCATCGGTGAAAGTCCGTGAAGAGCAAGGAGCCTTAGCTGTGGTGACAATGGGCTAAGCCTCCATCGTTTCCCTTGTCCTAGCAGTTGCCCTCTTAGGAACCCCTTTTAGGTCCACTACTAGTTTGCGTGGTAGCAAGTTGTTCACAATTCCATTTGTGAACAACTCTTTGGTATGCCACTTTTGCCATACTACAGCTCCAAGATGAGAAGTCCAGGGCTATGGAGGCTGCCCTTCTTCTCTCTGAATCAATCCTCTACAATATAGTGAACTAGGGCTAGTTGGTTGGCCCACTTGACTGTTACTTTAGTCTTTCAAAATATACACATCCTTAGGCCCTATACACCTACCCTTCTACCAATTTTGTTGTCCTTCACCAGAACAAGAGTCAGGGCTCTTCTTTGACAATAACCTAACAACCCTCCAACTGTACTTGGACTACCATCAATCTGCCCAACCACAGTCAATTCTTTTTACTGATCTAGGGCCCACAATATTTTCTTCAGCTAGGGCTCTTCAAATCTTCCACCTAACAATGGTTTGAGTCCTTTCAAGATCACTTTTCTTGTGTATCGACAATTTGATCTAATTTTTTGTCCAATCTATGAACAAATATGAACTACTCCTCTTATCATACTTCTAACAATCTATAGATGACTGAACTAGGGTCACAAATCAGCCACTAACAGTCCATTTACTAATTTTTTATAGGTTTCTTCAGATCTTTGTCTAAAAATCTATGGAAAGTCCACCAAAATCAACTCCTCTGCATGTCAATCCATTCTTCATATGGCACATTTCTTCTGCATGCTCAATCTTCTGCTCAAGTTCCACCCTCCTTTGGATCTGTTGTCTCCACACATACTGAATCTGCAAACCATCTTCCAGATCTGTGGTCTTTATTGCATTATAAATAAACCTCACTCTAAGGGTCACAACTCGTCTTCTTCTACGCAAATTTGTCACGGTCTTAAGGGCATACCTTATGAACTAAACATGCTAGGAAATTGTCCTAACTAGGGAATTATACTTATGTACTTCTAATTGTTGTATAAAAAGTCCTATTCACACATAAAAAAACACGTTTTTTTCCTCCATAAGAGACTCGACCTAGGTCATATGGATCCACAGATTCTGGGCATTTCTTTGACTGAATCTTGACATGAACTTCAGATCTCAATGTCGACCCTCAAATTAGGTTTAACTCAATCAATATTACGCCTGCGTCGACTTTTATTATGGCTCTAAATTACAGTGCAAGCCCTCCTCCATTTATGTTGGTCTTTATCATAGACCTTGCGGCCTACTAAAAACCACAAGGAAAGATGGTATCAACGCTCTCTTCTATTTCATGTAGAAAATCTAACCAACGGAATTCAATCTGATCTTGTAATGTACTAGAACAAGATACTGAATCCTTCCTACAATTTGTGGAAATAAAACACGATCGCACAATCACATATAAGTAAGAGAAACAAGTTATCAAATGCACAACACAAGATGTATCTGGGGAATCAACTGCTCAAAACCCTCTATCTCTATTTTGTATTAAGTCAAGGAATCATGAAACAATACAATGCTTAATCTCTCTTGAGATTCTCTAGCACTCTGCCAATTGTCTCCTACTAATCTAGGCAAAATCGGTCTAATACTTAGCCAATTATCAGCCTTCCTTTAGCCTGCCTTGCTCACACAATTCCTATGGAATTATCTCCATATTAATTAGGAAAATCAACCTTCCTTGATTGCGCAATCCATCATGGCATCCCAATGACTTTATAATTGCACATGGGAAATTTTATATAAATACAACTGATAGTTATGTTCCTTTGAACTATGTTACAATACGGATGAAGGGTCTTTTTATTATTTAAAAATAAGATAAAACCCTAATCAACCAAAACCCTAACCCGAGGAGATGTAACACCAAGATTTTATGGGCCCCGTTGGGGTTAGTTGGGCAGCCAAATTCCCGGGGTCGTAACTTGGTCATATTATCTTCGTTTGACGCACATGATACCTCGTTATAAATATATCTCCGAGGAATACAATTGCTAATGCGATTTCTATGAAATCATGAAACCTTTCATGCCCAAAAAACGTCGTTTGGGGTCTCAAAACGGCTCCGGAAGTTTAGGACCCGAAAAACTGACAAAAATAGTAAATTGTGCTATAATTAAGAAAACTGAAAAACTGAAAGAGACAATGGAGAGGGCCCAAGTGGAATAGGTGGGTGGCCACCAATATCCACCTCTAACACCTTAAATCAAATTTCTTGAGCTAACTCAATCATCATGACTTAGTTAACTGACACAAGTTGTTATGAGATGAAATTACAATTTATTGTCCAATTTATTTAAGGGAAAAATAAATTAGACGCCTCAGTTTCCTCACTCCTGGTACATCAAAATTCCTCACCAGTGTGGGTGCATTTTTTTTGTCCTTTCTAGTTGCCAATTTCACTGTTTCTTGTTGCAAATTTCAACACTCCCTCTCAACAAGAAAGGAATTCAATCAATCCCCATCCGGTACCTTTGGAATGTTCTGCATGCTACACTTCTCTAGTGTTGTTTGCACTTGCAAATCCTGAAACTGAATAGCCTCCGAACAACTGAATCAGTATAATGCATCTGTCATCAGAGTCTTCTGGCTCCTGCTAGCTACTGCACCTGTCTAGTAGTGGATTCTATGCACTGTTGCTGACATCTACATCCGTGCCCTTTGAACTGTTGCTAACTTTGATTTGTGCTCCAGTATTTGACATTTGTCACTCTGATTTCTATCTTGTTGACATCTGACTACATCAATCTAATTGATCCTTCCTACTACTGTTGTACTGTGGGCTCCTCGTAGCCAGGTTCGATCCATGAGACACGCCATCTCAATGGACCTTGCCCAAATTTCTTATCTTGGGATTATGTCTACACATAACCCCACCTTACACCTCGAGGTATGGCTACTCCCTCTTCCCATCTGGCTCGAAATTTCCCCCTCATGGAGGTCTCTGCTTGAGTGGACGCTTCCACTCGGTCTCCTCTCTGCTTCTCATGAGGATGCATGTTGAGAGGTAATTTATGCTCCCTCTAAACCACCAAGTCTCTAACTTCTGCCTTTCTCCTAAAAGCTTTGCATGCATCTGGTACCTCAAGTACATATAGGTTCTTAACTCGCGCATAGTGTAATTGTCCCGACATTACAAAAAGTTTCTAAAAGACAGTTGATTTTAAATCAATGATATCTCCCTCATTTGAGCTCTGATTCAACCGATTTTTTTTTTTTTCCATTTGGGTAGATTTTCGCAAGGAATCCAAATATTATATTTGTTTTTGAAAATTTTACACTAATATATTCAGATATTCTCTGCAATCTCACTGCCCAAAAAATTCCCGCTCTGATACCATGTAGAAAATCTAACCAACGAGATTTAATCTGATCTTGTAATCTACTAAAACACGATATTGAATCCTTCCTACAATTTGCAGAAACAAAACACGATCGCACAATCACATGTAAGTAAGAGAAATAAATTATCAATCGCACAACAACATGATGTATTTGGGGAAAGAAACTGCTCAAAACCCCTCTATCTCTATTGTGTATTAAGTCAAGGAATCATGAAACAATAAATTAATGCTTAATCTCTCATGAGATTCTCCAACACTCTGCTAATTGTGTCCCGTTGATCTAGGAAAACTCAGTCTAGTACTTAGCCAATTCTCATCCTTACTTTAGCCTACCTTGCTCATGCAATTCCTAGGGAATTAACTCCTTATTAATTAGGAAAATCAGTCTTCCTTGATTGCGCAATCCATCATGGCATCCAAATGACTTTATAATTGCACATGGGAAATTTTCTCTGAATACAACTGATAGTTATGTTCCCTTTAACCTCTATCTCAGCTGGGTATTCCTCGAAACTAACATGCATGCAACTATTAATAGTGAATTTTCAGTTATATGATTGATCACTCATTGTGAATTAAATCTAATTTAATTCACTGGACCTCTCACTAGCTCATCACTCAGTTAGAACTAGTTAAACTAATTTTAACTCATTTAATTGAGTTAATTACACTTGCACCCCACTAATGCATCAACTTCAACTGGACCCCAAAAATATTATAATCCCTCTAGATGCCTCATATTAGACCCTCAACTCGAATTTCTTGAGCTAACTTGGTCATCATGACTTAATTAACTGACACAAGTTGTTATGAGATGAAATTACAATTTATTGTCCAATTTATTTAAGGGAAAAATAAATTAGACGCCCCACATTCCTCACTCATGGTGCATCAAAATTCCTCACCAGTATGGGTGCATTTTTTTTTTTCCTTTTTGGTTTCCAATCTCACTGTTTCTTGTTGCAAATTTCAACATTTCATAATTTGATGCGGCCTTCACACAAAGACACCATTGAAATCACATGCCCAAATTCTCATGAGAAACCTCTCTTAAGCTCGATCTGCCATAAGAGAACCAACAATATGCCATCCTACTTCCTAGCACAAACCGACCATTAAGGTATGCAACATTCTTTTGAACCCTCTCATGATGATATTGCTCTTGGAGGATGATCATGACCTCCCTTTAGCAACCCTTACTTGGCCCTCATACTCGACCTACTTTAGGACTACATCTCTCTTCACCCCCTTGATGTGCCAGATAGTGGGAATACATGTCAAACATGCTAAGATGTGCCAAGTGATAAGGCATGCCAAGATGTGCAAGGGTGTGTCAATGCGTGTAAGGGACTGTCAAGACAACAAAAGGGAGAAAAAAATCAAACTACAAGGAAATGAACACATAAGAGGTTTAATAAGTCATCAATTTACCTTTTCCAAGAGGGGCATGCTAGGCACACCAACACTAGGGGGAAATAGGTGCCAAGTGAAAAGTCTTAGTGCATTCTAAGTGCCAAGTATTCCTTTGTTGCTTCTCATCTACTTTCCAAAAATTGATCATCACAAATAAATTTAATATTAAACCATGCTAAATCATACCAAGGCATCTCAACGTATTCCATACATGCTAAGACTTTCCAAGCGCCAATATGTGTCAGGGACTAGTGTTATGCATGTTATGAAGTGGAAGGGAATGTTGAAGAGTGCTAAGGTGTGCTAGAGAGTGATAATGCATGTTGATGAGTGTTAAGGATTAATAGGAAAAAACATTAAGGGAGCACTAGGTAAAAATTCATGGAAGTTAATGAATATGAGGAACTTGTGCCAGAGACTAGTGTTAATGAATGTTAGTTGTCATGCCAAGGAGGGAGTGACAAGGTATGATAAGCATTGGTAAGACATGCTAGGGAATATGAAGGCATGTCAAGAATTCCCAAAGTGTGCTTGGGAGTTCCAGGGTGTGCTAATTATATCATGTGAAAATTAATAGTGCCAAGATATGTCAATACATGCTAGGTGCTAAGGATGTGGCACAGGGTGCCAGGGTATGTCAATATGTGTCAAGGAAACAAAAGGAAGAAACAATAAGAGGGTTAATAAGTCAAGACTTTATCTTTTTGAAAAGGGGCATGCTAGGCACACTAATAATATGTCCCAATACATGCCAAGTGGCATTGTGTGCCAAGTGCTAATGTATGTCAATGCATTCAACCAACTAGGGCATGCTAGGGGGGGGGGGGGTGCGAACATATCCTTCGCTTGCCACGTGGTTAATGGTTGGGTTTGAAAAGTACCCATTTCGAACCCCCCCTCCTCCATTAAAATTCAAAACACTGAGGGGGTCTGAAATCAACTTGAACCATCAATCTAAACCAATGGTTATCCTTCATAAGTCGAACATGCGTGAGGTTTAGCATAATATCGGCAGAAGCTCCACTGTCATAGTGTTATAGTTCTTATCTCTTAAATCTCCTTCTACCAGATCATCCTCTATCGGAACACCAATACGCATAGCCTTACTTGCATCAGGTTCATCTTGGGATTATCTTCCTCCACTTCAGGAGATCTCTGCTCATTTGTAATAATAGATTTTGAATTGACAAAACATTCAGCCATTTCATTGTTTATATTGCTTTTAGACACACTTGTCGTTGTTGATATAGTGTGGGGAAAAGACTTGTTTTCATATTTATAACATGGAACCACCAGCTCAATCATTTGAGAATCTTCACTGCCTCTATGTATATGCTCAATAGAATCTTTACTGAGGCTTACTATTTCATTGTTTTTTTTTTCGCTGATTCAATGTTTTGCAATGTCATATCTCTGAAACATGGGTAGTCATCGACTGTCACTCTCGCTATCTCCCTGATTTCTCTGTTACTAATTGATAGCTCTCCACCAAATTTATTTGACGAGCAATAATGTCAGCACATCTTGGAAGAAGTTCAACTGGCTGCCCTCCAGGGATCACAATATATTCAATAGCAAGTCTGGCCTCTTCTAAAGCATCAATCTCTTCTTGGGAAGATCTTGTCTTGGCTGCTCCATCTGATATCTCAATATCATTCTTAATCTTTTTGAATGAGCTAAAATAACTTGCACCAAGAGTCTCCAAACCAAGAATAGTACGCATGACCCTTACCATCTCCGCCATCCTTCATCATGTTTGTCTTCATCACAAATATGGGTAGACATTGATATTTATCCACTCCTCGAATCCATAAATTCTCCTTGAGCTTAGAATGTAAAGAAAGAATTGCATCAGCTGCTCCAATGTCATTGTGAATTTAACTACATTCTCTAGGCCCATTACTTCCACTACTTGCTCCATATTAGCCTCCATGATCTTTTATAAGTATATAAAATAAGTGGTGAATCATCATCCTTTCGAAATTCCTCATAACTACCTTTCAACCCAAAAAGATCATCATCACCACTCTCATTACCAGCCACAAAAACACCATCAGACACTAAACATGTCAAAGTGCTCCTAAAATGGTTTCCAATGCCTGGTTCTATCGTGGCAAGACTTCCATCTGTCACTACCTTCATAACCATCTGGAAGACCTCAAATGATGGAGATTTTCCTATTCACAACATATCAAGGAAATTCTATATGAAGTTTGAACAGGCCAAGATAGATACTTGATTAATTATTTATGTTTTTGAATTGACATTGCATACTGTATCATACAACATATTTATCCCCTATGATGGATATGAAAAACTTTATAGAGCACCTGCTAACATATCCTTCGCACCTGCTAAAATCCAAAACCGGATTTTGGAGAGCCCAACAGATGGTAAGCCGTATTGTGATTTTGAGGCGGGGGGGGGGGGTGCGAACATATCCTTCACTGGACTGCCTCTATGTATATGCTCAATAGAATCTTTATTGAGGCTTACTATTTCATTGTTTTTTTTTTTTGCTGATTCAATGTTTTGCAATGTCATATCTCTGAAACATGGGTAGTCATAGGCTGTCACTCTCGCTATCTCCCTGATTTCTTTGTTACTAATTGATAGCTCTCCACCATATTTATTTGACGAGCAATAATGTCAGCACATCTTGGAAGAAGTTCAACTGGCTGCCCTCCAAGGATCACAATATATTCAATAGCAAGTCTGGCCTCTTCTAAAGAATCAATCTCTTCTCAGGAAGATCTTCTCTTGGCTACTCCATCTGATATCTCAATATCATTCTTAAGCTTTTTGAATGAACTAAAATAACTTGCACCAAGAGTCTCCAAACCAAGAATAGTACGCATGACCCTTACCATCTCTACCATCATGTTTGTCTTCATCACAAATATGGGTAGATGCTGATATTTAGCCACTCCTCGAACCCATGAATTCTCCTTGAGCTTAGAATGTAAAGCAAGAATTGCATCAGCTGCTCCAATGTCATTGTGAATTTAACTGCATTCTCTAGGCCCATTACTTCCACTACTTGCTCCAGATCAACCTCCATGATATTTTATAAGTATATAAAATAAGTGGTGAATCATCATCCTTCTGAAATTGCTCATAACTACCTTTCAACCCAAAAATATCATCATCACCACTCTCATTACCAGCCTCAAAAACACCATCAGACTCTAAACATGTCAAAGTGCTCCTAAAATGGCTTCCAATGTATGGTTCTGTTGTGGCAAGACTTCCATCTGTCACTACCTTCATAACCATCTGGCGGACCTCAAATGATGGAGATTTTCCTATTCACAACATATCATGGAAATTTTATATGAAGTTTGAACAGGCCAAGATAGATACTTGATTAATTATTTCTGTTTTTGAATTGACATTGCATACTACATCATACAGCATATTTATCCCCTAGGATGGATATGAAAAAATTTATAGAGCACCTGCTAATATGGCATCCACAGTTTCTTTTAAGCTGTGAAGAATATGGCATTCGGTCCCTGATGTCATCTCTACAACATAAGTAAATGAGGATGGTACTTTTCTCTCAAGTATAGCCTTCTGAACTCCCCTTCTCTTTGCATCATCATCTCCAAGGGTAACACTCTGCACACCCTCTACAAGCATCTCTAAAGAAGGATTATTTATGAGATTTTCAATAGTCATTCCATATGCAGTTCTAACCAATTGGATTCCACGCTGAGAAATAGTATTGGCTGCCATTGCTTCAGGCTCTGTTCCAATTTCATCAGTAATAATTGTTTGAGGCATATGATTTTCAATTGCTTCAATCATGACTTTATGTTGCATATCAACATTTGGTACTTGCATTCTCCGTGACCGCCCAATGCATGCATGAGGGATGTCTCCATCACCAACTATTTCATTTGATGTATCAACTACCACAGTGCGCTTCTTATCTGGTTCCATATTACGTTGATTGGATGGGAGAGACATTGATGTTTCTGAAACATCAAGCATATTTCCCAATTTCATATCTACTCCCTCACTTATTGCTTCAACACTATCAAATGCAATTTCTTCCACTATCAAGACACTCTTCTTCTTCATTATCTGAATGTGAATCAAATTCAGCATCAGAGGAAGATGAGTTTTCCTCTGATTGAACTTCAAACCCCTCATCGTCAAATGAGTTAAACCTATCAGTTCCATCTTTGTGTTTCCCACTATCATCTGTGCCATCCAAATACGGTTGGCTTTGATTTTGAGAAATATCTTTTGCTTCTTTTCACAAAGGCTTTCTTCAACTGTCTGCATAGAAATTCCACCTCCTTTTGTCCTATGACAAATACCAATATACCACCAAGTGGTAACTTCTTATGAATAGCTAAGACTTTTTGTAAGTCTTCCCCAAGTAATCTACCAGCTCTGTCTTTGCTGAGAGATGAATGGTTATGGGAAGTTTCCTTGTAGCCACTTCTACTACAGATGGACTTGAAACAGGAACTCTAAAATTTGTGCCCAAAGGAGCACATTCAAAACCCTTAGAAGTGGCACTGGTTTGTGTATCTAGCTTTGTTAACAAGTGGCTAAGGGCTTCATTGTTGTGAGTGTCAATAAGATTCAAGATACTAAGGTAGTATACAACGTAAGTAGCAAGTCCAGGTGGTGGGGCACTAGTTGGTGAAGCCATTTCAAATTTGTCCCATTTTCGCTAATGAATTTGAAAATATGCAGGACAAAGTGTAAATTTAAAATTTATCCCTTGCCAACAACACCCTTAATAGGGCTTTTGGCTATCAAAAAGAGCTGCAAGAAAAAATGGTCTACCAATAAGAGGGAGTTCATATGATGACTTGGGTTCAAACCCTGACAAGCACACTCCATTGTGTTACTATGGGCCCATGATTAGGCCAACAGGAAAATACAAAATTCTAGTCCAAATGGATTTTATATGGGCATAGAAAACCCTCAAATGCAACAGCTTAGCCAATGGTCCACTGTGTTTGACAGTGCTCTTCCCCATGTTATAGTGGGGAAGTGTTTCCCCTGATTTTGACCAAAAACAAAATAACAACATAGAGTGTTGTAATATGTGCACCTCAATGCAATTGATTAATATCGAAGGCGGGTCTTTTTTCCATCTTGGTAAATCCCTCATTATCGCAAAAAGAATTATGCTTATCCTAATGAACTTGCATATCTGCAAGTATTTTCCCAATCCAAATTGCTTGACATGCCCATTTTGTTGCTACTCTGTCTTGAGTTTCCTACATTCAACCTTGGAAGTTAGGGGAGAGACAGATCTAGTGGACTATAACCTTGTCCAAGGACTTTGATACCTTTTGCAGGGAAACAAGGATCAAGAGGATGCTAAGAATGGGCTTGTAGAGTAACAAATCCATCATTGAGATAGCTAAAACCATGATCCAGGACATGGATTTACCCATGTGTCTTTAAGCCAAATCTTGCAACACATTGTCTATATCTTGAACCAATGTCCTCACAGGATCTTGAAGGACAAAACACCAAAGAAATATTTTGTTGGTGAGAAGCCACAAGTATTACATTTTTGTTTCCTTTTTTTTGTCCAATTTATATTCATATTCATGATGAGAAAAGGACTAATCTTGAACCCTTGAACATAAAGGCGGTCTTTGTTGGATAGAGTAAGATATCCAAGGCCTACATGATCTAAATTAAAGTGCAACTTAAGACATTGGTGAGCAAGGATATGAAGTTTGATGAAGATGAATGGTCCTCAAAACCATAGAAACATCCTATAGTGATTAATGCATGCAAAAATGTTGTTCCAGATTCTGTTCTAAAACTGAAAAAGAAATCAAAGTCAGATCAGCAAGATTCTAGTCAAGGAACAGAGACCTAATTACTTACTAGTGTAGCCAGGAAGTTAAGATGGCTTACTCAAACATTGTAGGGTGTACAGGAACAAGTGGGAGCATCTAAGTCCACGTCTCAGGCGAGTCGTCAACCTAAGAAATTTCCTACTTATGTTGCACTAATGTCTTCTATTCTTCAGACAATGCCCTCCCTTTTTTACTTCAATTTCGTCTTTGAGAAAGGATGTTTCCTTGGTAAATTTTTGTCATTGTATGTCAAGGGGATTTGCTGAGCTGAGGAGATAAATGTGGCACTTGATGAGCAGTGGCTCACAATTGAGGTTGAACTAGCTTTCAACTGAAAACACATAAGTGTGTTCTTCCAAATGATCATTGAGAAATGTCTTTCAAAGCTGCTGAAAAAAAAAACTAGGCACAAATTTGGACTAAAATTGACATCGTTGTTGTGCCCTTGGGATTGATTTATTTTACATGTAGTTTATAAGTTGCAGATATAAGGATACCATTTTGAGATCATGATGTGCAGATATCCTGAGCTCACATATTTTTGGTGAATGAAATAAGAGGTATTGGTGGTACTAGTGTGAGAAAGAAAGACCATCCTCCTTTATGAATTATTCCTTATAGGTATAACTGCTGTAATGAAGTGAGTTCTAGGTGGGAAGGCTATCTTCAGTAAGCTAAAATGGTCCATCAAAGTGTTTTTCTATTAGTTCTACTACCAGACTTGGCAAGAGATGGCTCAAAATTCTTGCAAGTGATCCACCAAATATATATCATGGAGAATTGTCAACTCAAAATGGCTACGATACAGACTAAGGGATGCATCAGGGATCTGATTTATGATTTTTGGTCGTTTACCTTGTTTTTGTAGCTGATTGGATTGTTGCCTTAAGGAGTTCATGCTAGTAAACTTCCTTGTGGACCCATAAAAGAAATATGTTCATAATCATTTAAATTCCTTTCCTGTAGGTTGTCATATCAAAGGACTTAACCATGGCATGATCAAAGCAACTGTAAAGAAAAAGAAAAGCAAAATTTTCTAAGCTTAATGACTTCTTTCCATTGCTAAGCTAACTAGGACAACCTTGAAATATTTTCAAGGAATTTCTATGATGATGCTAAATTGGTCTTGCAAGGCCTGTCAATGGCAAATTTTACAGCTTGATTTCACAAATGGAAATTTAGGGTGACTGAAATATCTTCTATAAAGTGCAGAGGACCAGTCACTAGAATGCAAAGAATTGTTTTGCTATACTGTTTTATCTAAATTGATGGATAGACTCTTAACCAGACTCCTCAAACATTGATGATGTCATAAAATGATTGAGGGGCTCTTCCAATTCAGCACCATACCCACCATATTCATGATCATCTTGGATGATATTTAGGCCATTAATGAGATTGGAAAGAGGGCTCTCATATTGGAATCAAATTCAGCATATAAATAGATCTATCTAGGTTTGTACAATAATTCAACTCATCTCAAGGTGGTACAAAAGTCCCTTCAGGTCATCAAAAGCAATGTATTTCTAATTTATTTCGTCATTTGAGTGAATGCCAGTGCTTTGAGCCTTACTGATCTTAAATTCTTAACTTTCTGAGTAAAATCACTAACTTCTGCAATTTACCACAGTGAAACTGTATAAGCCACCTATCAGGAAAGAACAACTGCCTTCACACAATAACAGGTCTAAGAGGTTCAAGAAGCACACTGAGCTCTTTTCTAGCATTATTTTATAGGATTCAATGGCTTAGAACAAATTATTCTGATTTAGTACACCACTAAATTGGTAGAGGTGCTCTTGCAGTTGGAATTGCAAAGACAAAAGATTTAATGAAGTTCAGCAACATTTGACACCACTATGAATGTAACAAAACAAGATCAGTAAGTCTTGATGAAGACTTCAGATAGCATGAACTTCATTCATTGTGTGAAGATAAGTATATTTATGATACCAAATCCCTTGAAATAGAATTGGGTATAGGGTGGTGATCTCACTCTGAAGACAAAGGGTTCACAGCTGCAGCAAAAAAGACACTAGAAATATTTAGTTGTGTAAAGTTTAAACAAGGCCTCTTGTCTTGCAGATTTTTAGTTGAATGCCTTAAAAGCGTTGATGACTGTGTTAGCCTTGTCAATATTCGACAAAAAGGTTGTAAGTTCATTCATGCTTGAGAACTATCATACTTATCCAAAACAATTTATGTGCTTGTTATGTATCTAGACTCTACCTACTTTCCTTGTTTATGGTATAACATTTTTGGTTCAGTCCGTTTTGGTGCTTATCCTTCTGTTTATAGGACCTCATATTGTGTCTTGTTGGATAGGGGATGCAGTTGGGATCAATAAACCTAAATGCAGCCTTGTCAGAAGAATCAATAGGGTTGTGTGTTGAAGATATTTTCAATTATCTGTTATCAATACAGGTGTTAGGCCCCCTTGGTGACCCAACAAATTACATGCTAAATTTTCTCTTTAAATAGGCCCAAATTTTGATAATTTTTGTGAGATGGATGTCTAGCTGTATAGTATCAATAACAAATAAGATGCAAACTTGGACACTTTATGCAAAGGAGATCAGAATAGTGATCACAAGCCTAAGATCATTGACGTATATCAAGCCATTTATTCCAGATGGATTTGAAACAATGCTTAGATGACTCCTGGAAGTGCTTGTGACATCATTAGATATTATTCATTCTCAACATAAAAAGTACTAGGAAAATGGAGAATCAAAGATAGGAAGAATGTGGGAGATGTCCTTTCTGATGTTTCTCTTATGAGTTTGGGATTTTTGCCTGTTCTTTGCAGTTGTGTTGAAAAAAATAATGTTGCAAACATATCTTTAGCTGTAATTGATATGCTCTTAAAAGGTTTCCTTGCATCTAATACATGGATTCCTGTTTTTGAAAAGCATTTTCCCGCAAAGTGTGTAATTAGTCAGCTTCGACATGATATTTGGAGAGATTCAGCTCTTGTAATCCTGAATTTATGTTTATCTTTAGCATGTGTTAGAGGAGGTGCTGAGATATTGCAGTTTGCTGAGATTTTTTCAAGCTTGTCAACATTTAGTCACTTCCTACGGGATGAACTTTCATCGGGCCTTAGAGATAGAGAGGGTCCATTCTCTGTGTGGCATAAAGATAGACAGTGTGATGGGTTATGGGGTTTAGGGCTAGCAGTTGTAACAACGAGGGTGAATTATATTGGGGAAAATGCTACTGTTGTTTCAGTTCTAGACAATGCATTGCCATTTTATTTTTTATTTTTATTTTTTACGAAAAATATTATATCTTGTGTGCATTGTATGTTTCTGACCTTCCAACCGATGCACTTGGTAGGAAAATAACATAACATAAAGACCCTAGACTTCTCTTGTTGCATTACGAGAAACAGAGCATGCCATTACTCTTATGTTCCATCTTGCAAAGAACCGAGTGACATGACTACATGTTATGCAATGTGTAGATTTAGAACTCAGGGAAACTAGTATACATCTATTAGCCTTTATTGTTGGAGGTGGTCTTATCTATACTCAAGATAATACTAGGGAAAGTATGTTTTTTCAATGCCCTCCCATTCAAAAGGAAAATATAGCTACACATGAAAAACCTTAAACAACAAAAATGGATGGTTTGGTGTTTCAACAAGGGGATCTATGGCTAAAAGAAAATGGTGGATAGCCTTGTAATAATTTGCACTTGATCTTGGAACAAACATTTTGTCATTATTCTTGGTAAAGGGTGAAGCTAAATCAGAAAATATCACTGCTTCCTTTACGAAATACTCAGATTTGGTTTCCTTACAAGTGTTCATAATAAATTTTCTAATTTTGAATTTTTTGTGAAGGCAAGCAAAAGAAACAATTGAAAGAGTAGAGGAAGCTGGCAATATCGATCTTGTTCATTTCGTAGAGCTTCCAGTGTCTGAATATAACACATACCCAGTAGGAATGAGTATTTAAGTATGAAAGTCATTGGTTTGATGTATTGTTTCTTGGGTCCAGAGGTGTGGCCAAGTACAAGTGAGGTTTTCCTTTGGCATGGAAAGTACATGCTTGAGACCTTGAAAAGATTCCAAATGATTGTTTATAAATCCATGGTCACCCCAATGATGCCAATTCTAGGTTGCATGCTGACTTGAACTCAGATATGGTAGATCCTTTGATGTATAGACAATTTATTAGATACTTGATGTAACATCAAACTTGATGTATGTTTCATAGTGAACACCTTGATCTAGTTCACAGTTGATCTGAGGCATATTCATAGGGTAGTTGCAAAACATGTTCTTTGATATTTTAAGGGTACAAAATAGTATGGTTTGAAATATGCAAGAGATGGTGAGTTGATGCAGCATGGATTTATTGATTTTTATTGTGTAGGAGATGCAAGTGATAGGAAGAGTACTTTCTGGTGCTGCTTCAATTTGGGTTTAGAAACAATTTTCTAGTTGACTAGGAAGCAACTTTTAGTGCGATTGAGTTTAGAAGAGATAGAGTACATTGCAATCAACGCTACTAGTTGTAAAGCCATATATGGCTTTACAAGTTGATTGCAGCACTAACATGTGAGATGTTGGAGCCCACTTGGGTCAATTGTGACAATTAAAATTGTGTCGAACTCTATGATAATCCAATATTCCATGATTGCTCCAAGCACATTAAAATCAGGTACCATTTGTTGGGAACATGTTTTAGAAGGGAGCAATTGATCTAGAGTACATTCAGATAGGTTGCAAATATCTTGACTAAGCCCTTGGCCAAGGGAATTTCAAGATATTCATGGGGAGACTTGGATGGGTGGAGAACAATTTTCTCAATAAGAGGTAGTATTAAAATATTGTACCTTGGATAGTCTTTTACAATCTGGTTGCACATGTGGCACTCCTCAGCACATGTATGAATGAGGTATGAGTGCTTTAGTTGCAGAATTTCGACAGGATAGTGAGGGGCACACTTCCTCTTTCCAAATTCAACAGTATGGCACTTTAATTGTGAGGGAGTGATCAATCTTATAGATTGGATTGTTGCTCTGTTCTTAACAATCTATTCTCAGCAATTTTCATGTGTTTTCCATGTAAAATAGGGTGCATGCACTTTGCAAGTGTTAGTTTTAAATTCATTTAAGTAGTTTGCTAATTTTGACCTAGTCTGAAGTCTAGTTAAGAAGGGTGCATGCAATCTAGCAATAGGGTGTAGATCTCAAGGAGATTTTATCTCTTCCTTGGAGCACACTAAATAAAATCTATCCATCATGCAGAGATAGGATGCAGATCCCAATGACCTTAAAACATGTACTTGCATATTTTTAAGTTTTGTATTTTCACAATTATTTGACATGGGTCTGTAGTATATACTAGCAAGTTGTACTAGTCACTATTATCAGAATTCTAGGTTGGGTTTGGAATAATGGACAATGCCAAAATGGAAAATATGCAGTAAGAATTTCTATAGGTTTCAATCTCCACCTATTGGCATGAATGTATGCAGGTTCAAAACTTTACCTTTCTTATTCCATTACACTTCCCTAACATTGTGCTGGGATAAAAACTCGTACAAAGTTTTGTATCACGTTTAATTTGTTGAAAAATACAGAAGAAAACTGCATTTTAGCTGCTGAATATCCATATCTAGATATGAATCTGACCTATCCATGCTAAAATTAGAATCATATGCCATTGGTGTTCACGTCTTCTCCTTTTCCCCATCTTAGTTTTCTTTAATTTTGCTATATGAAATTGATGGTAATACCAGGTAAGGATGGACTTTGTAATGCTTTTTCTTTTTTTGGAAAACATGTCTTATATTTGTAGAAATTATTCAAAAATAGTAGAGAAAAAAGTGGAGATCATAAACTCTTATCAAAATATAAGAGCATATAAAAATAAACAATGGGATCTAAACATTGGGCATCTTTGATCAGTAGTGTCTTTGGCCAAACGCTGATGGTATACCTTATCCCTCCATAGAACATAAGCATAGAATGAGCTATCCTCATGGTGAAAAACATAAATCTTCCATAGATTGAATAATGCCAAACTCTGTAAGGACTGCCATATCCCAAAGAGGGCAATACAAACTAGAGATTGACAATCTCCAAAAGATGTAGAACACCAATGAATCTTTCCTGGAAGCAGAACTGAACATTGATCATCTATATGTCTCCAGCAGTGTTTGAAAAACTAACACTCACAAAATATAGGTAGGACACTGGTCATCAGAAAGGATGGTGGAGAGGGAGGCATTCCATAGGTTCCATGGGATGTGTCTTCCTTCCAGTGTGGTGTTTAGGGGGTTCAGTGTCTTGGAAGGGCTTGTATCTACATCTTCTATGATTAGCGCAGGATTAGACACTGGAAGCTTATCAAGAGAAAGAACAGTTGCAATTGAATTAATAATAGTGAAATATAAACTTTTGTAGTTCTACTTAGGTAGTTGCGCCAATATTGACAATCAACTGCTCTAGAGATTGAATTCTTTATGGAAGAAATCCAAGATATTTGTGGCAATTTTCAAGCTTATTATGTGAGTCGATGAAATATTCCTTACCCATTACTCTTATGTGACATCTTGCAAAGAACCAAGTGACATGACTAAATGTTATGCAAGGTTCCTTACCCATTACTCTTATGTGCCATCTTGCAAAGAACCGAGTGACATGACTAAATGTTATGCAAGGTGTAGATTTAGAACTCAGGGAAACTAGTATATGTCTATTAGCCTTTATTGTTGGAGAAGGTCTTATCTATACTCAAGATAATACTAGGGAAAGTATGTTTTTGTGATTCCTTCCCATTCAAAAGGAAAATATAGCTACACATAAAAAACCTTAAACAACAAAAATGGATGGTTTGGTGTTTCAACTTTCAACAAGGTGATCTATGTTTTGAGAATTTGTAGGGCTGGAGATTAATTCAAATTCTCTTCTTGATAATTACTTGTGAGTTTACTTGAGTTACTTATGTCTTCTCTTGCTTAGCTTATTTAGTCTTTTCACGGGAGAGGTTTTGCCCTCACTCTAGGAGCCTAACTTTGTGTCTTTTGTATTTTGGTAATGGATGGTTTGGTGTTTAAACTTTCAACAAGGTGATATATGTGCTGAGAATTTGTAGGGATGGAGATTAATTCAAATTCTCTTCTTGATAATTACTTGTGAGTTTACTTGAGTTACTTATGTCTTCTCTTGCTTAGCTTATTTAGTCTTTCATCAAGTAAATTACCAAAATACAAAAGACACAAAGTTAGGCTCCTAGAGTGAGGGAAAAACCTCTCCCTCTTGGAGGGGAAAACCCACAAGAAATTCTTCTTATAGATCTTCAAATGACAAGTACCATGACCAGGACTTAGACCCTTGACCTATGAATGCTTCCAAGACCTCACCACTACTTCCAATGCTAATCCTTTATATTTTCATCGTCTTACACTGATCTGCTCCAACATTTAGAGAACTTGGTTTCTACTTCTATTTTCCTTGGTTTAGTCAAGACACTGCTTCTTACTTCATATTCACTTGAAATATATATATTACTTTCTTTTGAATACTAAGAATAGGAAGGTAAATCTCCGATTTACCTTTCTCCTTTTCTTTATTTTTTTCTCTCTCTCTATGCGTAGATATACACCACTTTAGACTTTAGATGATTAACTTCGCAATTCATATCACAGTATTTGCACACTTTTCAGTCCTGATTCGTATATCTCTTCACTGGATTCTAATTCTTTAAAGGGTGCTAGCTCAATGGAAGAGCACCTGCTTTACAAGAAGGAGGTTGGTGGTTTGATTCCATCGTGCCTTGATATTCATATGGAATGGCGGCGATCAATTTTTGGTGATGAAGCTCTTTTGACCATCACCAATGAGCTTATGGTGACATTTTTTGACCCTCACCAAAATATGAAATGGTGAGAGTCAATGAACACCACCGTATATACGCATCAATAGTGACGACCATGAAAGGTCCGTCACCATAAATCATTGTTGATATGAAATGGTGAGGGTCATTGTTTGTCATTATAGTCATTATTCGTGATAGACCTTGAAGTCACCAATGAACTTATCATGACATTTTTTGACCCTCACCAAATATGAAATGGTGACGGTCAATGAACGTCACCATATATATGCACCAATAGTGATGGCCATGGAAGGTCCATCACAATAAATCGTTGTTGTTCATTTGAAATGGTGACGGTCACTATACGTCATTATAATCAATATTTGTGACGGACCTTGAATGTCACCACAACACATACTTTTGGCGACGCCACCTTTGGCGACGTTCAACTTTTTGGTGACGGAGGCTATTGTCCGTCACCTTTTCTCATATGCAATGGTGACAATCACTATCTGTCATTATAAATCATTATTGGTGACGAACCTTGAATGTCACCACAACACCTATACTTTCGGCGATGCCACCTTTGGTGACGTTCAGTTTTTGGTGACGAAGGCTCTTTTGACCGTCACCAATGAGCTTATGGTGACATTTTTCGCCCCTCACCAATGTCCTTTTTTCGTGTTGACTCAAGGCTATAACAGTATCATATGAGACTCTTGATGTATTTCACCAGTGTGAAAACACTAAAATTAACTCATTACCTCTACAATAGCATGGTAAAGATGGCAAAGAAGGTAAGGCGAATGGGAGAAAATCATCATGCTAGTTTGTTTCACCATTGCTTAGTGAAGGTCTTGGTTTTCCATTAGCTATCATAGGTCAATTTGTCATGGGAATGTTTTGTTTATTCAAATTCTCTTTTGTCTTCTCCAGCTCAATCTAGCAGTCACTGTACACCCTTGGCTTCACCATCATATCAAGAGGTTGCTTCCTCAAGGAAACCTACCAAAGGAGTTCCTAGGGAAGAGGTTACGCAAACTTATGTGAGAGGTAAGAGGCTTGTGTTTGCTCCAAATATTTTTGAAAGGGCCAAGCCTACATTAGTTGAACATGGATCATCATCACACCATGAGGCACCATTGCAAGATGAGGAGCCATTCCATATTGACACTCACATGGAAGACTTGGAAGTGAATGAAGAGAAAAAAACACCTGAGAAAATCGTTTTGGAGAAGGATGCTAAGATCAGAGAACTTAAGGAGATTTTTTCAAAGGCCAACTTCTTGGTTTCATTCTTACAACAAGAGAATATGAAATTAAAGGTAAATCAACTACTCTTGAATAAACCCAAGGTTGATTTGATCAAATATTATGTAAAGATTAAGGTAGTGGTTGATATTGAGGATTCAGATGATCAGGAAGAGTAGGTTAGAATAAAGGGACCAAGGAAAAAAGATCTCAACAGGGCACTTGAGCAGTAGAAAGAAGCATCTCCACCAAGAACTCAAATGACAATTGATGAGATCATCTTGCTAGAAATTGAAAAAGACAAGGTAGGATGGCTTGATAGAATGAATTTCCACATGGAAATGCTCCTCAAGAAGGAAAATAGGAACAACAACCTACCAAGACACATGGCCATGCATTTATACACAAGAAATCAGGTCTCTTAGGTAAGAATCAAGCAATTGAAGAAAAAGCTCAAGGAAACCCTAATGAGGAAAAAATAGAAGCATAAGTTAGATTTGCTTGTTGAAACCTACCTCATAGCATGAAACATCATCACAGGACTCCATGGAACAATTTTGGTGAATTTCTTAAGAAATTTTGGAAACTTTTGTATTTTTCTGTCTTTTGGCAAAATTGGAAATTGCAAAACAACCAAAAGCTATGCTTTTTACTCAAGCATACAAATGCTAAAAAATTGATATGCCTGGATATATATTGACACCTACATCGAAGTTATCCACTTGGGGTGCATTGTTAGAAATCTAATGGAGAGAAAAGGTCAAAACATGGGTCAACAGTACACTATCTACCACTATTTTGAAATAGGTGCAACACTTTTGGGAGTAGCTATGAAAAAATCCATTTTTCTCCCTCATGGACTGTCCTTTGACTTTCTTGAGGTGTTTAATGACAAATAGACATCCTCAACATTCCAGAACATATTTCAGAAGTAGATTTTGAGCATATGAAGGTTTGAAAAATCCTCTCACAAGTCAGGCCCTCCACTTTATCAAAAGATGCACTGCGCTTTATCAGTCAGGCGTTGCACTTTTCCCTGTGTGCACTTTTTCAAAGTTTCTCTTAGTGAAACTTGGTTTGGTGATGTTATTTCTCTTATTTATTGTTAATGTGATGTAAATATGATGTAAATGGGCTTTTTATGGTAAATTTGATGTAATTTGTGACCTCATTTATGAGGAGCAACTTAGTCAACTCTATTTGGAGGGTTTGTTCAAACCTCCCTAGACATTAGAGTTTTGTTGAGAGAGTCTTATGAGTTGTTCCTACACTAAGGGATTTGACCCTTGAGAGAGGGGAAGTTTTTTTTTATTCTATATGTATGGATTTTTCAGTCATTTTGATGGTTGGACATCAGAGGGTGAAACTCTTGTAGCTTGTACTTCATCATTTTATACAGGAAATCAAAGGATAGTTGCAGATATTATTCATGAATTATCGTGTTGTGAGTTTGTGATATTGTTTTATCTATGTTATAGTTTTATATTAGTGATATACTTGTCTCCTTACCCTATCTTCCTTCTTCAATTATTTTCCTAATAGGTTTATAAGAAAATTTATTTTCATGAAAGCTCTATTTTTTTAGGAATGTCATTCTGTGTAATTTTCATTCTTGATTAATGAATTCATGGTGCACATGATCATTATGATCTCTTACCCTTTCAAACCCTTCACTACACTGAAAAACTCCTAAATCCATCACAAAATCATAACTACCTTGCTCCTCCATATCTCTTGCAACTGTAACATTTGATACTTTGACCTAGTTCCCTGATTTCCATCCCTGATCCAGAAAAAAAACCCTGAACCTTTCAAAACCCTAAAGCTAAGCTATCTAGCCTAATATCCACTCTTGTTCTAGTCAAACCCTTGGTTATTATTTTCATAGAAAGAACCCTCTCTGGAATGGTAGGGCTACTTGCCAAACTAAAATCTTGGTTTGAGGTTACCTCCGTCGATTTCCTTTCAGCCTTGGGACATTGTGGAGGCTAACACCATTATCAAATTTTTCTACAGTTATTTAAAAACTAAATCTAACAAGTGTTGCATGACAATAGAGATAAATTTTGAGAATTCAAAGAATCTCATATTAATTAAATAATATTACATATATATATGAAGTGTTGTCTCAAGATAGGGAAATTGTCTTGGAAACCCAATCAGTTGGTTGAGAGAATATCTCAACCACTCACCAATCTAGGAATCTACTAGATCTAAACAAATCCTAAAGAATAGGAACAAACTCCTCTACATAGAAAGAATCACAACTGATACAAGTAGGAATTACATTTTCTAAGTCACCCCTTAATGGCTACTTGTCTCGATATCAATTTGCAAAGTCTAAGTGTGATGTAATGATGACAAAAGCATATGTCAACATCCATATACAGGAACAACCATCTACCAGAATGCATGGGTGCCCAACCGCTTGATCCAGATTTATGAAGGAACACAATAATACATAGAAATAAACATAAACATAGAGATGCAGTGGAAATAATATTTAATTTCATTAATATCAAATAACAGAAATATGCGTACATAGATAATGGAAATAAACTAACTAGGGCGCTAGTAGCATATTTTTGAGAAGAGATGTGATGGC